>CM060689.1:71097151-71347151 GCA_030686995.1 Artemisia argyi
ATCTCGGCTCCCCACTAATTTCTTGTAAATCCTATGATTTTCTAATGATGTGATGTTCTTATAATAATAATAATAATAATAATTATTATTATAATAATAATAATAATAATAATAATAATAATAATAATAATAATAATAGTAATAATAATAATAATAATAATAATAATAATAATAATAATAATAATAATAATAATAATAATAATAATAATAATAATAATAATAATAATAATAATAATAATAATAATAAGCTTTCGACACACTTTCACGTTTTAAGTCTATTGCCAGTAGCCACTCAAATAATGCAAAAAGTGGCATTTTTATCTTTCATATAATAAGCTTTTGTATTCAGAAATGTGTGGGAGCACAACTTGTATCTAAACTCCCATCAAACTTTGTGTAAGCTTGTTATGTATCAATGAAATAATAATAATAATAATAATAATAATAATAATAATAATAATAATAATAATAATAATAATAATAATAATAATAATAATAATAATAATAATAATAATACTAGTTTTTAATATTTATAATAAGTAGGTGAAGCACTGGTCAAACCCAAAGAACTTGAGGATCAGGAAGACCAACAGGCAAAACCACATGGCGAATACAAGTTCCAGCCTTCATGGATCCCATTTTAAGCATGCATACATGATAACTTCGTAAGACAGTTGGGTGAGTCGTTATTCATTTTATTATTAAACAGTTGAGGACCCCCACCGACTTCGTGGATGGTGGAGACTTGATCGAGCGTTATAGACACAACCATGTGAGAGGTGACGTCTTTGAGTCTCCAGTGTCCTAGGCTAGATATGTAAGTATATATATATATATATATATATATATATATATATATATATATATATATATATATATATATATATATATATATATATATATATATATATTTTACTAACTCGATAAGGTTGGTAAATCGGTAAAGCTAGAGAAATTTTGGCAAAGTTTCATTTAGAAAGGCTAACTCGCCAAAACAGTCTAACTCGGTACTCCAAACTCGCTAAATTAGGGCTCCTAACTCGTTGAAACCCTTAACTCGATAAATAAAAATCACACTAACTCGCTAAATTAGAGCTCCTAACTCGCTAAAACCCTTAACTCGATAAAAAAATCACACTAACTCGCTAAATTAGAGCTCCTAACTCGCTGAAACCCTTAACTCGATAAAAAAAAAAATCACACTAGCTCAATAAAAATTTTGTAACTCGGAAAAAAAAAATTAACTCGATAAAAAAAATTTCTTAACTCGATAAAAAATTTCCTAACTCGGAAAAATGCCGATGAACAGTAACGAGATCCTAAATTTTCACCCAAAAGCACGATTTTTCACCCAAAAACTATCTAAAACAACCTAAAATCATCCCTTGGCTCTTGATACCACTTGATGATGATGATGATGATGATGATGCTGATGATGATGATGATGATGATGAGGATGATGATAATAGTAATAATAATAATAATAATAATAATAATAATAATAATAATTTTAGTATGGTAGGCTTCGCTATATGTAGAGGAGTGGGGCCTAGTTAGTATCTCGGCTCCCCACTAATTTCTTGTAAATCCTATGATTTTCTAAGGATGTGATAATAATAATAATAATAATAATAATAATAATAATAATAATAATAATAAGCTTTCGACAAACTTTCACGTATTAAGTCTATTGCAGTAGCCACTCAAATAATGCAAAAAGTGGCATTTTTATCTTTCATATAATAAGTTTTTGTATTCAGAAAGGTGTGGGAACACAGCTTGTGTCTAGACTCTCATCAAACTTTGTGTAAGCTTATTATGTATCAATGAAATTATTATTGTTACTTTGCGACAAGAAGGTATTCTCGTACTAATTTATTATGTGATTCAAAGTGATGTTTTGTCGCATATTAATCAGGATGCTATCATGGGTCGGTGGCTCCTTAAGTAAATTATCAATTGTTGTTTTGTCGACTACTAAATAAGTGCTACCTCGTATTATGAATTAAATGGGTCCATGGCATGATTATTATATAATTCCTATCATTGGATCATGGGTCGGTGATGATTAGACAAAAGGGCTAATTGATTTGTTATGATTGGTGCTTAATATGTTCATTGGACGGTGGTGAGTAGTAAACGTGGAGCAGATATATTGTTGATTATTTGCATGTGGAGATGACGGATTTGTCGTGAATCATGGTAAAATCATTCTATTTTTATCCCAATATTTGATCGTATTTTTATTCTACTATAAGTAGATCTGTCACTTTCATATGGTTGAGTATTATATCATGGAGATTCGAAATTGATATAGATTGGTTGAACAGTTACAAGTAATTGGGTACTGTACTGCTACAAGATAACCTGTTTCTGCTGATCACCTCACGATACTGCTGCTATGCTATTTTCATTTATGCTGATATAAGTTTTAGTTATTAGTGAGGTTCGATGGTGATTGGTCAAATCTTTATTTATGGGACGGTGATTATTAAACTAAGATTGTATTCGGTAGTGGGTTTTTGGCTGTTGTTCATTGATTGGTTGTCATAGAAGGGATATATAAGTTACTACTGGTCTCTTATGTTTGTACTGGTTGGGTTTATTCGTGTCTGCTGCCATCACACATTAATACTACTGGTACACTTGAATTGCTCCTACTGCCCAATTGTATGTTTCTGCTGATGATGAGTTTTCGTTCCTCCTGATTGGTTCCTACTGATGGGTTCCTGCTGATACATACGATGGTTCTTACTGACTTCTTTATGGTTCCTGCTAACTTGTTGTATACTTTTTCTTTTGGTCGGTTTTGGTTCCTACTAGTCATGTGAGATTACTAATGGTTAGGGAGGACGGAGTTATCAACCATCATCATTTCGTTGAGGAGATTACTTGTTGAAGACATTTGATTATAATTTATTTGATATTGTAGTTGATTTTCACAGGTTTTGTGTTCTTATCATATCTTAAAGGGAGTGGGCCCTTTTTAAGATAACTTGCTTGTTTTGAATGATGACGAAGACTTGACGACTCTAGTGAAGGGGTATGATCCATTTTATTGTGCTTACTGCGTACATTTGCTATCACTTAAAGGAGTTACGTTGTAGTGCTCAGTGTCTCATTAGATAAAGTCAATGAGGAGTTTGTCAAGAGGCCGTCACGTGGATAGTGCAAGACATAAGATGCAAGGTTAGGAGATTCCATTTCTTCATCAAATCAGTTATATTTGATTTTCTTCATCAGTGATCACTCCATGGAGCCTACTGGATTAAAGAGATGGCAAGTATATATTTTTGAGAGGAAGCTTATTGTTAATATACTTGACCATCTTCTTATACTTTGTGCTGATTTTGATTCTGCTGTTGGATATTGCTGCTCGTTACTGCTGCTTGTGTTATTTATTTAAAAAAAATAAAAAAAAAAGTTATTATTATTATTATTATTATTATTATTATTATTATTATTATTATTATTATTATTATTATTATTATTATTATTATTATTATTATTAGTTGGTTCCTGATATGGTTAGTCTATTCTTAAGAGGAAGCTTGTTAACCATCTACATGCATCACTTGAGGAGAAGTGTTTACGAAGATGCACAAGACCCTTATTAGAATATTACAAAAAGGGGAAGAATAGTTATGATGTGCAGCTTAGTATTGGTGATGACATTGTTTCTTCTTGCAGATTGTTTTGTAATAACAAATAAGGGGAAGATTGTTGGGAATTACAAGATTTGAAGATTACAAAACCACGAGCAAGAACGAAGAAAGAAGAAACAAGAGGGACCAAAATATAAAATAGTTAGCTAGCTTGATTAGTAAGCTAGGTTTTTATGTAAACCCTAGCCTCTCTTTTATATAAAAAGGGGTAGGGCGTTGGTTATTAGCATCCATTCAATAGAAAACTCTTTCAATGAGAGTCTAGACACACGATTATAGCGCGTGTATATTGGTAGTAGTAGTAGTTTATTTTATATTTAATAAAGAAAACCTTATTAGTAACTTTGATTATTCTTGTTCTTATTCCGCTGTGGTTATCATTATTACTAATCCTAAAAGAGCTTAAACGATCTTTCACAAATGTTATGTCTGTCAATATGAGAAATAACTTGTATGCGTCTAAGATAATAAAATAAGAGCTCAGTTTATGTCGAGATTCCTTAGGGAATATATAATGCATGAAGCACGTGTCATGACTTATTGTTTAGAATAATAATTGATTAAATTGAACCACATTAAAGCAAATATTTCAATATTTTTAAGGTACAAGAAATATGGGTTTATATTTTACTAACCAATCAAAACAAGTTTAGTTAGTTTTGCAGATGCAGGATATATGTTTAAGTTACCATGATCGGGCTCAAGTTGGATATATTTGCGGCAATATTTCCTGGCATTCGATAGAGCAAACAATCGCGTCAACTTCATCAAACCATACATAAATTCTGGAAAGGAGACACCAACTATTGCATATAGATAATGTAGCATGCCTTGTTATATTCAAGAAATGCTACATCAAAGGCGACAAGACACTTCTCGTTCAATTCATAATTTCTTGAACCTATTTACTAAGATATCAAGTGATGTAGTCATTAGAGGGAGATAATATACGTTGCACTCTTTTTTTATTTAGTCATGGTTTTGTCCCACTTTGTTTTCTTAGCAAGGTTTTTAATGAGATAGTATTTCCTAATGGCAAGGTTTTTAATGAGGCAGTATTTCCTAAGCGTATTAACAATTAGAGGTGGCAATTTTATACCCATTGGTTAAATTTGGGTAAGTTGGGTCAATGTTTTTTAATATGATGGGTTTAGTTAGGTTTTGTTAAATTAAATAGATGAGTCAAGATGGGTTTAGTGATTTTAATTAATAAATATTGATGGGTCTAGTTGGGTCAAACAATACAACCACATGGGTCTAAGTTGGGTATTTGCTAAAATTCTAAAAAACACTCCTAGTTTTAGTCCGCTTTTTAACGTTTTCGTCAATTTTTTACGTTTTCAACCTTTTTTTTACGTTTTCGTCCATTTTTTTACGTTTTCATCCGTTTTTTTTTACATTTTTGACATTTTCTTAATGTTTTGTCAGTTTTTTATGTTTTCGTCCTTTTTTTACGTTTTCAACGTTTTTTACGTTTTCCTCTGATTTTTTACGTTTTCGTAAGTTTCTTTACGTTTTCGACCGCTTTTTACTTTTTCGTATGATTTTTTATGTTTTCATTAGTTTCTTTATGTTTTCGTCTGATTTTTTTTACGTTTTCTTCAATTTCTTGACGTTGTCGTCAGTTTTTTTTCCGTTTTCGACCTTTATT
The DNA here is from genome assembly GCA_030686995.1 of Artemisia argyi. Lineage (NCBI taxonomy): Eukaryota > Viridiplantae > Streptophyta > Magnoliopsida > Asterales > Asteraceae > Artemisia > Artemisia argyi. The sequence continues at coordinate 71,102,468 of CM060689.1, forward strand.
TTATGTTTTTGTCAATTTTGTACGTTTTTGTTAGTTTTTTTTTACGTTTTCGACCTTCCTTTATGTTTGTGTCCGATTTTTTACATTTTCTTCAGTATTTATATGTTTTCGTTAGTTTTTAAGGCTTTCGACCATTTTTACGTTTTTGTCCGTTTTTTAACGTTTTCAACCTTTTTTTTAAAGGTTTTCTCCGTTTTTTACATTTTCATCTATTTTTTTTTTATGTTTTCGTTAGTTTTTATATGTTTTCAACTATTTTTTAAAAAACAGACAAAAAGTAAAAAAATAAAAATAAAAATAAAATAAAATAAAAAACCAAAGAGGTAAAAAAACAGATAAAAACGTAAAAAATCGGACGAAAAGTAAAAAAACAGAAGAAAACATAAAAAAATGATGAAAATGTAAAAAGGTCAAAAACGTTAAAAACGTTAAAAAATGGTCGAAAACGTCAAAAGATTGACAAAAATGTAAAAAAAGGTGACTAAAACGTAAAAAAACAGAGAAAAACGTAAAAATACGATCGAAGACGTAAAAAAACTGACAAAAACGTAAAAAATCAAACAAAAACAAAATATAAGGATCGAAAACGTAAAAAAACTGACGAAAACGTAAAAAAATGGACGAAAACGTAAAAAGGGTCAAAAATGTAAAACAAACTGACGAAAACATAAAAAAATTGTCAGAAATGTAAAAAAATTACGAAAAAATAAAGAAACTGACGAAAACGTGAAAAAATCGAGCGTAAACGTAAAAAAATGGTCGAAACGTTAAAAAACCGAAGAGGTAAAAAACAGATAAAAATGTAAAAAATCGGACGAAAAGTAAAAAAACAGAAGAAAACATAAAAAAATGATGAAAATGTAAAAAACGGTCAAAAACGTTAAAAAGGATGAAAACGTAAAAAAATGGTCGAAAACGTAAAAAGATTGACAAAAATGTAAAAAAAGGTGACGAAAACGTAAAAAAACAGAGAAAAACGTAAAAATACGATCGAAGGCGTAAAAAAACTGACGAAAATGTAAAAAATCAGACAAAACAAAATATAAGGATCGAAAACATAAAAAAACTGACGAAAACGTAAAAAAATAGACAAAAACGTAAAAAGGGTCAAAAACGTAAAAAAAATTTGCCGAAAACGTAAAAAAAATGGTCAAAATGTAAAAAAAATGACGAAAAAATAAAGAAACTGATGAAAACGTGAAAAAATCGAGCGTAAACGTAAAAAATGGTCGAAAAGTTAAAAAACGGACAGAAACTTTAAAATTTTGACGAAAACGTAACAAAACAATCGTAAACATAAAAAAAACGGAAGAAAACATAAAAAAACTGACGAAAGCGTAAATAAATTGACGAAAACATAAAATATAGGACAAAAACGTAAAAACGGTTGAAAATGTAAAAGCCGGAGGTAAACGTAAAAAAAACTAACGAAAACGTAAAAGAAGGTCGAAAACGTAAAAAACGATCAAAACCATAAAAAAACACAGGAAAACGTAATAAACATATGAAAACGTAAAAAACCAACGAGAACGTAAAAAAAACCCATCCTTACAAATGACCCATCTAAACCCATACCCATATAGACTCAAACCCATCTCCTTCTAAATGACCAATCTAAACTCATACCCATCTAGACCCATACCCATCTAAGACCCAAGACCCAACCCAACCCGATCCAACCATTTTGCCAAGAGGGATAATATCTATACTGCATTATAAAGCATTTGGGACATTCCTAAAATGAAAGGCTTAAAAAATTAAGATTCAACACTTGCTTAAAATGACAAATTTTAATAAGTACATATGTAATAGCATTGGTTGCAACACTTTAAAGCACTTTTTTTAGACATGTTTTTAAATAAATAAAATATAAATACACAGTAATTTAATAAAAGAAAAAAAAAACGTCTACAACAATAATTACCTAATTAATGTTACTTTTAAAATAGCCCTAGCATGAAAAATACTTGTTATTATACATATTGTACAAATAATAAAACACACAAAGTTTCATACAATGTACATATGTTTTTTAAAAACGGACCGGACCAACGTGTTCAACCAGGAACCGGAGTAACCACCGGGTCGGCTAACCCATAAAAGCCATTCAAAAATGATGTTATTAAATCAATAGAGTTTCAAAATGCATACTAAATCACAATGTTCAAAAATAATCATTAAATCACAAAAGTGCCTCGAGAACCAACATATACACATTTTAGAATTTCTTTGATATAACTTAACGTAAAAATTAAAAACTTTGTTTTATAAAAATTGGACCATTTTTTCAAAGCAAATGATGCAAAGGTGCAAAGTGATAATTATTTATATACATCATTCTACAGATTTGCACATATCTATATTATATTATAAAGTATTTGGGACATTCTTAAAATGGAAGGCTTAAAAAATTAAGATTCACCACTTGCTTATAATGGCAAATTTTAATAAGTACATATGTAATAGCATTGGTTGCAACACTTTAAAGCATTTTTTTTTAGACATGTTTTTAAATAAATAAAATATAAATGCACAGTAATTTTATAAAAGAAAAAAAACATCTACAACAATAATTACCTAATTAATATTACTTTAAAAATACTCCTAACATGAAAAATACTTGTTATTATACATATTGTACAAATTAATAAAACACACAAAGTTTCATACAATGTAAATATGTTTTTTAAAAGCGAACCGGAGTCACCAACGGTTTGGTTAACCCATAAAAGCCGTTCAAAAACGATATTATTAAATCAATAGATTTTCAAAATGCATACTAAATCACAATGTTAAAAAATAATCATTAAATCGCAAAAGTGCCTCGAGAACCAACATATACACATTTTAGAATTTCTTAGATATAACTTAACGTAAAAACTAAAAACTTTGTTTTATAAAAATCGGACCATTTTTTCAAAGCAAAGGATGCAAAGGTGCAAAGTGATAATTATTTATTTACATGATTCTACACATTTGCACATATCTATACTACATTATAAAGCATTTGGGACATTCTTAAAATGAAAGACTTAAAAAATTAAAATTCAACACTCGCTTATAATGGCAAATTTTAATAACTACATACGTAATAGCATTGGTTGCAACACTTTAAAGCACTTTTTTTTTACATGTTTTTAAATAAATAAAATATAAATACACAGTAATTTAATAAAAGAAAAAAAACGTCTACAACAATAATTACCTAATTAATGTTAATTTTAAAATACCCCTAGCATAAAAAATACTTGTTATTATACATATTGTACAAACTAATAAAACACACAAAGTTTCATACAATGTACATATGTTTTTTAAAACCGGACCGGACCAACGTGTTCAACCGGGAACCGGAGTCACTGCCGGTTCGGCTAACCCATAAAAGCCGTTCAAAAACTATATTATTAAATCAATAGAGTTTCAAAATGTATATTAAATCACAATGTTCAAAAATAATCATTAAATCACAAAAGTGCCTCGAGAACCAACATATACACATTTTAGAATTTCTTTGATATAACTTAACGTATAAATTAAAAACTTTTTTTTATAAAAATCGGACCATTTTTTCAAAGCAAAGGATGCAAAGGTGCAAAGTGATAATTATTTATTTACAGGATTCTACACATTTGCACATATCTATACTACATTATAAAGCATTTGGACATTCTTAAAATGAAAGTCTTAAAAAATTAAAATTCAACACTTGCTTATAATGGCAAATTTTAATAAGTACATATGTAATAGCATTGGTTGCAACACTTTAAAGCATTTTTTTTAGACATGTTTTTAAATAAATAAAATATAAATGCACAGTAATTTTATAAAAGAAAAAAAACATCTACAATAATAATTACCTAATTAATATTACTTTAAAAATACCCCTAACATAAAAAATACTTGTTATTATACATATTGTACAAATTAATAAAACACACAAAGTTTCATACATTGTACATATGTTTTTTAAAAACGGACCGGACCAATGTGTTCAACCGGAGACCGGAGTCACCAATGGTTCGGTTAACCCATAAAAGCCGTTCAAAATGCATACTAAATCACAATGTTCAAAAATAATCATTAAATCGCAAAAGTGCCTCGAGAACCGACATATACACATTTTAGAATTTATTTTTATATAACTTAACGTAAAAACTAAAAACTTTGTTTTATAAAAATCGGACAATTTTTTCAAAGCAAAGGATGCAAAGGTGCAAAGTGATAATTATTTATTTACATGATTCTACACATTTACACATATCTATACAACATTATAAAGCATTTGGGACATTCTTAAAATGGAAGGCTTAAAAAATTAAGATTCAACACTTGCTTATAATGGCAAATTTTAATAAGTACATACGTAATAGCATTGGTTGCAACACTTTAAAGCACTTTTTTTACATGTTTTTAAATAAATAAAATATAAATACACAGTAATTTAATAAAAGAAAAAAAAAACGTCTATGACAATAATTACCTAATTAATGTTACTTTTAAAATACCCCTAGCATAAAAAATACTTGTTATTATACATATTGTACAAACAAATAAAACAAACAAAGTTTCATACAATGTACATATGTTTTTTAAAACCGGACCGGACCAACGTGTTCAACCGGGAACCGGAGTCACCAACGGTTCGGTTAACCCATAAAAGCCGTTCAAAAACGATATTATTAAATCAATAGATTTTCGAAATGCATACTAAATCACAATGTTCAAAAATAATCATTAAATCGCAAAAGTGCCTCGAGAACCAACATATACACATTTTAGAATTTCATTGATATAACTTAACGTAAAAACTAAAAACTTTGTTTTATAAAAATCGGACCATTTTTTCAAAGCAAAGAATGCAAAGGTGCAAAGTGATAATTATTTATTTACATGATTCTACACATTTGCACATATCTATACTACATTATAAAGCATTTGGGACATTATTAAAATGGAAGGCTTAAAAAATTAAGATTCAACATTTGCTTATAATGGCAAATTTTAATAAGTATATATGTTATAGTTTTGGTTGCAACACTTTAAAGCACTTTTTTGTACATTTTTTTTAAATAAATAAAATGTAAATGCACAGTAATTTAATAAAAGAAAAAAAAACGTCTACAACAATAATTACCTAATTAACGTTACTTTTAAAATGCCCCTAACATGAAAAATACTTGTTATTATACATATTGTACAAATTAATAAAACACACAAAGTTTCATACAATGTACATGTGTTTTTTATAAACGGACCGGACCAACGTGTTCAACCGGGAACCAGAGTCACTAACGGTTCGGTTAACCCATAAAAGCGGTTCAAAAACGATATTATTAAATCAATAGAGTTTCAAAATGCATACTAAATCACAATTTTCAAAAATAATCATTAAATCGCAAAAGTGCCTCGAGAACCAACATATACACATTTTAGAATTTCTTTGATATAACTTAACGTAAAAACTAAAAACTTTGTTTTATAAAAATCGGACCATTTTTTCAAAGCAAATGATGCAAAGGTGCAAAGTGATAATTATTTATTTACATGATTCTACACATTTGCACATATCTATACTACATTATAAAGCATTTGGGACATTATTAAAATGGAAGGCTTGAAAAATTAAGATTCAACACTTGCTTATAATGGCAAATTTTAATAAGTATATTTGTAATAGCATTGGTTGCAACACTTTAAAGCACTTTTTTTAAACATGTTTTTAAATAAATAAAATATAAATGCACAGTAATTTAATTAAAGAAGAAAAATGTCTACAACAATAATTACCTAATTAATGTTACTTTTAAAATACCCCTAACATGAAAAATACTTGTTATTATACATATTGTACAAATTAATAAAACACACAAAGTTTCATACAATGTATATATGTTTTTTAAAAACGGACCGGCCCAACATGTTCAACCGGGAACTGGGGTCACCAACGGTTCGGTTAACCCATAAAAGCCGTTCAAAAACGATATTATTAAATCAATAGAGTTTAAAAATGCATACTAAATCACAATATTCAAAAATAATCATTAAATCGCAAAAGTGCCTCGAGAACAAACATATACACATTTTAGAATTTCTTCGATATAACTTAACGTAAAAACTAAAAACTTTGTTTTATAAAAATCGGACCATTTTTACAAAGCAAAGGATGCAAAGGTGCAAAGTGATAATTATTTATCTACATGATTCTACACATTTGCACATATCTATACTACATTATAAAGCATTTGAGACGTTCCTAAAATGGAATGCTTAAAAAATTAAGATTCAACACTTGCTTATAATGGCAAATTTTAATAAGTACATATGTAATAGCATTGGTTGCAACACTTTAAAACACTTTTTTTAGACATGTTTTTAAATAAATAAAATATAAATACACAGTAATTTAATAAAAGAAAAAAAAACGTCTACAACAATAATTAACTAATTAATGTTACTTTTAAAATACCCATAACATGAAAAATATTTATTATTATACATATTGTACAAACTAATAAAACACACAAAGTTTCATACAATGTACATATGTTTTTTTAAAAACGAACCGGACCAACGTGTTCAACCGGGAACCAGAGTCACCACCAGTTTAGCTAACCCATAAAAGCCGTTCGAAAAAGATATTATTAAATCAATAGAGTTTCAAAATGCATACTAAATCACAATGTTCAAAAATAATCATTAAATCGCAAAAGTGCCTCGAGAACCAACATATACACATTTTAGAATTTCTTTGATATAACTTAACGTAAAAACTAAGAACTTTGTTTTATAAAAATCGGACCATTTTTTCAAAGCAAATGATGCAAAGGTGCAAAGTGATGATTATTTATTTACATGATTCTACAGATTTGCACGTATCTATACTACATTATAAAGCATTTGGGAAATTCATAAAATGGAAGGCTTAAAAAATTAAGATTCAACACTTGCTTATAATGGCAAATTTTAATAAGTACATATGTAATAGCATTGGTTGCAACACTTTAAAGCACTTTTTTAGACATGTTTTTAAATAAATAAAATATAAATACACAGTAATTTAATAAAAGAAAAAAAAGTCTACAACAATAATTACCTAATTAATGTTACTTTTAAAATACCCTAACATGAAAAATACTTGTTATTATACATATTGTAAAAACTAATAAAACACACAAAGTTTCATACAATGTACATATGTTTTTTAAAAACGGACCGGACCAACGTGTTCAATCAGGAATCGGAGTCACCACCGGTTCGGCTTACTCATAAAAGCCGTTCAAAAACGATATTATTAAATCAATAGAGTTTCAAAATGCATACTAAATCACAATGTTCAAAAATAATCATTAAATCACAAAAGTGCCTCGAGAACCAACATATACACATTTTAGAATTTCATTGATATAACTTAACGTAAAAACTAAAAACTTTTTTTTATAAAAATCGGACCATTTTTTCAAAGCAAAGGATGCAAATGTGCAAAGTGATAATTATTTATTTACATGATTCTACAGATTTGCACATATCTATACTACATTATAAAGCATTTGGGACATTCTTAAAATGGCACGCTTAAAAAATTAAGATTCACCACTTGCTTATAATGGCAAATTTTAATAAGTACATATGTAATAGCATTGGTTGCAACACTTTAAAGCACTTTTTTTAGACATGGTTTTAAATAAATAAAATATAAATGCACAGTAATTTAATAAAAGAAAAAAAATGTCTACAACAATAATTACCTACTTAATGTTACTTTTAAAATACCCATAACATGAAAAATACTTATTATACATATTGTACAAATTAATAAAACACACAAAGTTTCATACAATGTACATATGTTTTTTTAAAAATGGACCGGCCCAACGTGTTCAACCGGGAACCGGAGTCACCAACGGTTCGGTTAACCCATAAAAGCCGTTCAAAAACGATATTATTAAATCAATAGAGTTTCAAAATGCATACTAAATCACAATGCTCAAAAATAATCATTAAATCGCAAAAGTGCCTCGAGAACCAACATATACACATTTTAGAATTTCTTTGATATAACTTAACGCACAATGTACAAAGCAGATAAGCAGAAAAGCATAGAAAATAAACAATGGCAAACACCCTAGGCATACTAATAATTCTGTTGCTAAAAATCAACACACAATGTACAAATGGTGCTATGCTTTTTATTTAACTCCAAAGAGAAAATTACTAAATTGCTAACTGAAGTTCATGGCCACATATGGCATACAAATTGATATCAAACACTCATAAAAGTCTTTCTGATAAGAGGCTACCATGGTGCATCGACCAGCTCCTGAAGCATGTTTTTATATATCTCAGCTTTCTGTTTGAAAGAGCACAAATTCCCCTCACACTTCGTAGCAATTTGTTTCAGCTTCTCAATCTCTGAGGCAACTCTCGGTATCTCATCTTCAATGAGTTTCAGTTCATTTGCTGCCTCCGTGTAGTTCCTTATATCCATTGCAGCTTCTGAATCAAACATGAAGGTTCTACGTATATGTATCTTATTCCTTAAAAATTTAACCTTCATACCCAAGAGTTCAAGAGCATCCAAGATATTATCCCACCTATCAAGCTCTTCCTTGGTAGTGGTAGTCAGCGAGCAATTCTTGATCTCGAGAGAAATGTTTACCATTTCACAAATCATGCCCACCACCAACTCAGAACAGTGGTGTGCCGGAATACCATTGTGCAACTCTTTCTCCTGGAAGCATAATCTGTAGTAATCAGATCTGATATTATCAGGAAGCTCATTGTCAACGCAGAGACCATTGACCACAATGTGGAAGTCCATGAAGGTTTTGACTTCTTGGAACGAATAGGCTTCACGTGCCATTTGGTAATCCTATACAGATACATAAATGCATTTCTTAAATATAAAGATGGTCAAAAGCAAGTTAAGTTGAAAATTTTATGGTAAATCACTCATCCCTTTTGCATGTGGAAACAAATTATAGAACAAAGGGGACCCTCCTTCAGAAACATAATGACTCAAATATCTAGTTAGACAGGTAAAAAAAATACTGTAGAGACCAACAAAATCAATTTAGTGTAAACTTTTTGTTAATAAATTGCCAACCCCCCCCCCCCCCCCCCCCCCAATATTTAGGCCCAACAATATAAAATCCTTATAGCTCTATTTTCATTTGTGTGCGCTTAAAGACTTTTGTCAAGGTAAAATCACGAGTCATAGAAAGGCAAATTTCCCTTAGGAAATCACATATGATTTGCAATTAAAAAAATCACATGTGATTTGCACTTTAAAACTCATATCAGAAAAAGCACATGTGATTTCGTATCATGTAATAATCAATACTTATAATCTTTGTGTATGAGGAATGGCGAAAGAGAGAGAAGTGTCCCTCTAGGCAAGGTTTTAAGTACCCCGTTTATTCAATGGAAAAAAAAAAAAAAAAAAAAAAGAAGAAAAAAAAAACTCTTTTCTGGTGATGTATTTGTTAGAGTTTAACAATTAAATAGCACGTATTGCGGAAGCTAGGATCAAGTATAACACATAAATATTAACTAAAACATAAATAGTAAACGTACCCGATGCACTTCAAATTAACCTTGATTCTTGTACAAATAGATCAATGATAAACCCCTTACCGTTTTGTTTATCGATCTCTTGATAATTACTAAAGTAAGTAATTACCTCGTTCTTGTACACACAAACTACCAACGAATAAAGGTTTGATGCAAGTAAACAAAACCACTTAATTTTGGTTTAACCAAAATCGACCCAATCCCTTAAGAGGGGGGTTGAACCGATCGGCCACAAAAGAAAACAAGGAGAGAAAAGATTTAGGGTTTGTGTGTGTGCACAAAAGATGTGAAACCCTAATCCTTGGCCTTGTATATATACTAGAGGATATCTTGGAGCACAAGATAAACATGGGTTGGGCTTCCCCTCCCCTTGTTCGACCGGCCATGGACCCCTAAGGGGTGTTCCAGAACCTTCTTGACTACATTCTAGTCCTTATCTTTCGTTACTAATGATAGTTAGTCCATACGGTTAATAACTAACGACCATTAAGTCCATTAAGTGTTTATAAATATATATATTCGATACATTTAATATATATATATATATATATATATATATATATATATATATATATATATATATATATATATATTACATTATTCTTGTTTGTAATGTGTGCAATCCCGAGGTCTCGGGTTCGATACTAGACATTTACATATTAATGTTTATACGTAACATTTAACAGCTCCCACTCATATATTCATTAATAGTAAAATGACATTGGTTAGCGTCTTGCAACACTCCAATGCCCCTAGTTCAATCCGAGCTAGGTTTCCTGAAAAAACCTTTAATGATTCATCATTATAATTATCCTTTCATTACTAATACCACATTAATAAAGATGTGAGGTTCTTTATTAAATTTCTGTTTCTCGTCTCTTTATGATTGAACAAAATTACCAAAACATCTGAACGTATTCCAGATAGACTTTGGGCATGGCCATGCAAACATTTTGTCAACCCTACGAGGGGCCCAGCAGTATTAAACTTCTAAACAAATCAGAAGGAATAAATTCTTTCTTGACTACAAGAATAACCCATGAACTTTGCAACACTTCTGAAAACAACCCTTATAACTCCCTGTTACGGTGAGCGGTAGATTGCTTCACAAAAATGCACTACATCCATGACACTTATCTGGTATCTCAAGTCTGAGGATAACTTTAAATATGATTCTCACATTAAATATTAAATCATATTATTGGGATAAGTCCAATATTCAATTCATCGAATATCATGTGAAATTGGTATGACTACGCATCAATATACTTTCAAGTATATCCTAAACCAATACTCAAATTTGTCTTAGTTTAATGATATTCCCATATCAATAATCGACAATGGACAATTTAGAATAATAATTATTCATGGATCTTAAACATGCAAATATAGGATATATTATTAAGACAATGAATAAATAAACATAAAACATATTTTATTTCATTAAAATAATAATTGTACATTACATCCTTTATCCAAACACTAATCACAAATGGGCATGAAACTTTCAGCTAATCTAAGTCCTACACCTTCAGCATGCTTGTAAAGCTTGGTGCCAGGTAGAGGCTTTGTTAATTGATCTGCCAAGTTATCATCTGTGTGAACTTTGAGCATTTTGATTTCGCCTATTTCGACTTGTTCTCGAACATAGTGATGCTTAATCGGGAAATGTCTGGTGCCTTTCATGATTCCAGGCTCATTGGCAAATGTAATTGCAGCTGAGTTGTCACAATACATTTTAATAGGCCGTTGAATCGAAGGCATAACTCCTAGCCCTGAAACAAACTTCCTAATCCAAACAGCTTCCATTGCAGCTTCTGACGCAGCTATATACTCACTTTCTGTAGCAGACATTGCTAGTACACTCTGCTTTCTGCTCCTCCAATCCACAGCTCCTCCATTAATGACAAAGACATAACCCGTCTGAGACTTCGTATCATCCTTATCACCTTTCCAAGAAGCATCACAGTAACCTGTAACATCAAGTTCTGCTGATGGATTTCCCCCATAAACCAAGAACATATCTTTAGTAGCCCTAAGGTACTTAAGAATATTCTTAACAGCTGTCCAGTGAGCTCCACCTGGATTCTGCTGATATCGACTGGTTAAATTCTGAGCAAACGCCACATCAGGCCTTGTACTTTTCACCGCATACATTATAGATCCCACCGCCGAAGCATAAGGGACTCTCTTCATGCATTGCACCTCTGCAGGTGTTGAAGCACAAACCTTGTTGCTCAAGCCATGTTGTTCTTGCATCGGCAAATATCCTTTCTTGGAATTTTGCATATTGAATCTCTTCAATATTTTATCAATGTAAGCACTTTGGCTTAATCCAATTAATCACTGAGATCTATCTCTATATATCTTGATTCCCAGAATAAATGTAGCTTCCCCTAAATCTTTCATAGAAAAACACTTTCCAAGATATGCCTTAACCTTTTGCAAACTTGGAATGTCGTTTCCCATGATCAATATGTCATCAACATATAATATAAGGAAAATTACATTACTCCCACTAACTTTGTGATATACACATGGCTCATCAAGATTTTGAGTGAATCCATACTTTTTAATTTCACTATCAAATCTCTTATTCCATTGTCGTGATGCTTGCTTCAATCCATAAATGGATCTTTTAAGCTTGCATACACGATTTGGGAATTCTGGATTTACATACTCCTCAGGCTGCGCCATATAGATGTCTTCATCTAGGCGACCATTTAAGAAGGCGGTTTTTACATCCATTTGCCAAATCTCATAGTCATAGTAAGCGGCTATGGCTATAAGAATCCTAATTGCCCTTATGTCAGCTACAGGAGAAAAGGTCTCCTCATAGTCAACACCAAAAGTTTGAGTATAGCCTTTAGCTACACAACGGGCCTTATAGGTGTGTACAACGCCATCCATGTCAGTCTTTTTCTTGTAGAGCCATTTACTCCCAACTAATTTGGCACCCGGAGGTAGGTCTACTTCTTCCCAGACATCATTGTCTTCCATGGATTGCATTTCCCCATCCATAGCTTCTTTCCATTTGGCCTTTTCAGGACCATTCATGGCTGCTTTATAACTTGTAGGCTCATCAAGATCACCCAGTATATTCTCATCACTCTCTACATTAAGACATAGACGAGTAGGAGCTTTTACTGGTCTTGTTGACCTACGAATGGGAATCACTTCAACTTCAGTTGGAGGACCTAAACTTTCAGGTTCTACCGGAAGTTGGTTAGTGTTTTCAGAAGGTGCTACATCTTCTTGACCGTCTTCCAGATCATATACTCTCCCACTGAATTCTTGAGATATGAGCTCCCTTTCAAGGAAGTCTCCATACCTTGTAACAAATACTTTGTTTTCAGGTGGGTAATAAAAGTAGTATCCCATAGTTTCCTTAGGGTATCCTACGAAGATGCACTTCACAGATCTTTGTTGGAGTTTGTCTGCTGAGTCACGTTTAACATACGCCTCACAACCCCAGACCTTAAGATAAGACAAGTTAGGAGCTTTTCCAGTCCATAACTCATATGGTGTCTTATCAACCTTCTTTATTGGAACCATATTTAGAATGCGAACCGCAGATTCTAAGGCATAATCCCAAAATGAGAAAGGAAGAGTTGTTAGATTATACATAGATCGTATCATGTCTTGCAATGTACGATTCCTTCTTTCAGATACACCATTTTGTTGTGGAGTATATAGAGAAGTAAGGTGCTGGACAATTCCCTCCTTAGCTAAATAATCTATGAACTCCTGACTCAGGTATTCACCACCTCTATCGGATCGAAGAGCTTTAATCTTCTTTCCAAGTTGCAACTCTACTTCTGCTTTAAACATTTTGAATGTTTCAAATACCTCATGTTTATGTTTAAGTAAATAAACATAACCATAACGGCTGTAATCATCCGTAAATGTTAAGAAGTAGCTAGCACCTCTCCTTGACACATGTCTAAGTGGTCCACACACATCTGTGTGAATAAGACCAAGTAGATCATTAGCCCTTTCAATCCTATTTTTAAAGGGTTTCTTAGTCATCTTCCCAGCAATGCAAGATTCGCATTTATCAAATGATTCATCATTGATCTTATTTAAAAGTCCATCATGTTGCAGCTTTTTCATGCGATCTTTGCCAATGTGAGCAAGTCGACAATGCCAAAAATAAGACGAATCCAGACCTTTCTTGATTCTCTTATTGTTGATGCTATACATAGAATTGTTTGTAACAAAAGCATTATCATTATTATTCATATCAATTTCAAATACACCATTCACAGCAATAGCATTAAAATAAAAAACATCATTTAAAGAAACTGAAATTCCATTGCTAGAAATAGTATGATGAAAACCAAGGTTTAACAAACATGAAAATGAAATTACACCTCTAACAATTGACGGTGCATAATGACAATTATTTAAAGATAGTACTAAGCCCGAAGGCAACACTAAATTAAAAACTCCTATAGCTTCAACTCCTGCATGCGCTCCGTTACCAACGTGCAAGAATTGTTGTCAATAGGCCAGCTTTCTCTCAACTCTAAACCCCTGCAAGGTATTGCAAATATGAATGCCACATCCCGTATCATATATCCATGAATTCAATTTAGGAGTAAGAGTGAATAATTCAATCATAAAGAACGCACCTAAAGTACTGGCTTTACCAGCTTCATTCCCCTGCTTCTTCTGTCGCAAGTCATGAATGTAGAGTGGGCAATTGCGCTTCCAATGGCCCTTTTCATGACAGTGGTGACAAGCCTGATCCTTCTTGTTTGGAGGATTTGTCTTGTTCTGCTTAGGCTGATGCTGTTTCATCTTCGGTTGTGGTTGATAGGCCATGACCTGCTTGCCTTTATCACCTTTACCTTTGCCTTTGTTCACATGCGATTTCTTCTGGATTCTCCCCCCATGAATTGCCAACACTTGTGGGGTAGGAGCCTTGACCTTGGCTGGTAGACTTTTCTCATAATCAACAAGCAATGCGAGTAATTCTGAGACTGTCTTCCCCGAGCAATGCATGTCGTAATTCTGCACAAAACCAGCAAAATCCCTGTTGAGGGATCTGTTGATCAAGTGCACATGCACATTGTCGGGGTAACCAAAACCAATTATGTGAAGTTGATCAAACGAATCTTTCATCTCATCCACATAATCAGCTACTGGTTTACCATCACCATGCTTGCAGTTGTGTAGCTTGTCGAGTTCATCATACAATTCAACTGCAGGTGGCTTCTCATAAGACTGCCTGAGGTTATCAAGCATAATCTTAGGAGAAGAGTACTCATACTTCTTTTGTAATTGAGCACTCATGCTAGTGAGCTAAACAAGCAACCTCATTATACTTAGCATTAGTCACCTTCCATGCTGCCTTTGCTTCTGGTGTTGCAGTAGCAGCAGGTTCAGCAAGGCATTCCTCGGTCACACAGTCTAGCTTTTCAGACGCCCTCAAGACAATTCTTAGCGAACGGTGCCAGTCATTGAAATTCTTTCCAGTCAGTTTGTCTCTCTCAAGATGACTCTTGAAAGCAGAAATCACAGTTTGGTTATCGGGTTGAGCCATATCTACAGATAAAGTTCAAATATTAGTATTTTCGATAATTAATATCTTCAAGAAAATAAAATACCCAAGGCTATATTCATATAACCAACTAATTTTCTTGAAAATCTAGGATCCAACTTTACATAGATTCCACCACACCAGTTGATCTGCTAGTGGTGAAAGTATAAAAGTTGGTAATCTGTCGAACAATAATTGGCAAACAAGATTTCCAATTCCTAGATCATTATGGGATTTACATCAAATTGATTCATCAATTTGCCTTATAAGCATGTTTCATCCCATATCATGCCTTAAGTTCTAGGTCTCACGCACAACTTAATTAAGTCGTCTACCTTAGAACCTGTAAAATTACAATTATGGTCTCACGCGTTAAAAGAATTTTACCTTGTTATAGTAATTTAGCCTAGGTCTCACGTTTACTAAATTAAAATTCCAAGTGTTCCTTATAGATAGATGGCATGTAACTTAAATTATTAAGGGTATTAATTTTGATATGTCAATCAAAATATGTACAAAGATGCATGCACTCATCTTTATAACATAAGTTTTCATAAAAACTTTTTATATCCAATTCGTGAAATTAATACACAAAGTTTTACTTGAGGTTTATGCCAAAACCCTAAGATGACTTTCTACAATCATGATTTTAAAAGTAATTCGTTTAAGACATATTCAAGATTGTGATAACCAAGGCAGACTCTAAGGCTCTTTTCTAAGCCTTCAAATCACGGTTATGAATATCATCTTAAAGGACTTAATTTTAAAAGCATATTTGTATAAAACATCAATCAAGCAAAAGTTTATGGATTCAATCTCAAAATTATGTAATAAAGTGTGAATATTGCTAGTCTCGCCTGGGAGCTGATTACCGTGCGAATCGGACCACTAGCAGCACTTAAGACCTTGCAAGATTCTTACTTTATCACATTAGGGTTTCACCATTATTAGTCCGTATTATTTTCTTTATAAAAAAACAACATTTTTATTGCTTACATCAAGTCAAACTAATAACAATAAAACAAGTATCAAAGAAAATCAAAACAACCAATAATAAATAAGTGAAACAATTAGCCACATGCAATCCGTATTAGAAAAGATCATAATAAAATCAATTGTAGGTATAATTATGCATGCAATCAACTAAGGCCTTCTCCTCTTAATGGAAGAGAGCCACATACATTGACGAATCAATTGCGTAGGCCAAAGCTAATTAACACACCACATAGCATATATAATCGATTTTAATATGTATTGGAGTCTTCCCCAATTTAAGATCTATCTCAAACAAGTGATAATAAAACAAGATCCATGACGAACATGCATGTAAGTCACGGATTAAAACCTAACAATTAGCACATAGGTCACAAGATACGTTCAATTAACCGGTTAAAGACCTAGGGTTTCTAGTGATTACATATAATCCAAGAAAACCACAAAACCCTAATTAGGGTTTCATGGAAAAATCGACCCCCCCCCCAAAATTAGGGTTAGGGTTTCAAAAAAAAAAGGAAAAACCCTAGTTCAAAAAAAACATGTATCTAAAACAATTAAAGATCCGGTTTTTATTACGTTTTAGTAATCAATTACATGTTATACATGGCTCGTGATGCCACTGTTAGAGTTTAACAATTAAATAGCACGTATTGCGGAAGCTAGGATCAAGTATAACACATAAATATTAACTAAAACATAAATAGTAAACGTACCCGATGCACTTCAAATTAACCTTGATTCTTTTACAAATAGATCAATGATAAACCCCTTACCGTTTTGTTTATCGATCTCTTGATAATTACTAAAGTAAGTAATTACCTCGTTCTTGTACACACAAACTACCAACGAATAAAGGTTTGATGCAAGTAAACAAAACCACTTAATTTTGGTTTAACCAAAATCGACCCAATCCCTTAGGAGGGGGGTTGAACCGATTGGCCACAAAAGAAAACAAGGAGAGAAAAGATTTAGGGTTTGTGTGTGTGCACAAAAGATGTGAAACCCTAATCCTTGGCCTTGTATATATACTAGAGGATATCTTGGAGCACAAGACAAACATGGGTTGGGCTTCCCCTCCCCTTGTTCGACCGGCCATGGACCCCTAAGGGGTGTTCCAGAACCTTCTTGACTACATTCTAGTCATTATCTTTCGTTACTAATGATAGTTAGTCCATACGGTTAATAACTAACGACCATTAAGTCCATTAAGTGTTTATAAATATATATATTCGATACATTTAATATATATATATTTATTTTACATTATTCTTGTTTGTAATGTGTGCAATCCCGAGGTCTCGGGTTCGATACTAGACATTTACATATTAATGTTTATACGTAACATTTAACAGTATTTTTTATCGCGTAAAGATTTAGCGTTTGAAAATATATATATTTTTTATTTTTAGGAAAAAGGTGAAAATTGGGTTTTTCTTATAACTTTTAAGAATTGCTTTTCTGCTAGCAGATACGGGAAGTGTTTGGATGGGAAACTGCTTGATACATAGCAAGTGTTTGGATGGGAAACTGCTTTTCTGCTTAAAAAAAAAAGCAGATTAGCAGAAAAGCATAGAAAATAAGCAATGGCAAACACCCTAGGCATACTAATAATTCTGTTGCTAAAAATCAACACACAATGTACAAATGGTGCTATGTTTTTTATTTAACTCCAAAGTGAAAATTACTAAATTGCTAACTGAAGTTCATGGCCACATGTGGCATACAAATTGATATCAAACTCATAAAAGTCTTTCTGATAAGAGGCTACCATGGTGCATCGACCAGCTCCTGAAGCATGTTTTTATATATCTCAGCTTTCTGTTTGAAAGAGCACAAATTCCCCTCACACTTCGTAGCAATTTGTTTCAGCTTCTCAATCTCTGAGGCAACTCTCGCTATCTCATCTTCAATGAGTTTCAGTTCATTTGCTGCCTCCGTGTAGTTCCTTATATCCACTGCAGCTTCTGAATCAAACATGAAGGTTCTACGTATATGTATCTTATTCCTTAAAAATTTAACCTTCATACCCAAGAGTTCAAGAGCTTCCAAGATATTATCCCACCTATCGAGCTCATCCTTGGTAGTGGTAGTCAGCGTGCAATTCTTGATCTCGAGAGAAATGTTTACCGTTTCACAAATCATGCCCACCACCAACTCAGAACAGTGGTGTTCCGGAATACCATTGTGCAGAAACTCTTTCTCCTGGAAGCATAATCTGTAGTAATCAGATCTGATATTATCAGGAAGCTCATCGTCAACGCAGAGACCATTGACCACAATGTGGAAGTCGTTGAAGGTTTTGACTTCTTGGAACGAATAGGCTTCACGTGCCATTTGGTAATCCTATACAGATACAGAAATGCATTTCTTAAATATAAAGATGGTCAAAAGCAAGTTAAGTTGAAAAGTTTATGGTAAATCACTCATCCCTTTGGCATATGGAAACAAGTTACAGAACAAAGGGGACTCTCCTTCAGAAACATAATGACTCAAATATCAAGCCAGACAGGTTTCCGTTAGACAGGTAAAAAATACTGTAGAGACCAAAAAACGAATACATAACCCCGTAAAATCACTTGCATACATGCAGTGAACACAAATTTTAAGCAGATTGAGATCCTTTCATAATTAAACCTCTGATGCCATGTGCTCATTGCCAGACAGATATACAAATAAGGAATATGTGTACAGCATGAATTGAGATAATTATGAAGTAGCACATTATTTATTCCATACATCTATCTAATATTCCTCAAGTAATTATCAAATCCAGCTTAACCAGCTATTCAACTGATAACAGATTCTAAAAGCTTCGCAAATAAACCATTAACTACAACAACAAAACCCAATCCCACTGGGTCGGGGTATGAGGAAAAACCATAAATACAACAACAAATAGACCATAAATACATCAGACTTACTTCTGCATCAATTATAATGTTGTTCCAAATTGGTAACAAGATCCAAAACAATTAAATAAGTAAATTTCGGTCACAAATTCTTACGATCTGAATCGCCGAAGGCGGATATTCCTCTTGGACAATGAGATTGGTCAAATTCATATTTCTAGGTGTACTCTGTAAGAAACACACCATATCCAGAGTTAATAGGCATATACATTAATGAATTGATACCAAGTATGTGACGATAAGAAATTAGAGTTACCGATGAAGGAGCACAGAGACGATGAGGCTGAAAATGAGATGTTGAAGCAAAGTTTGAGGTTTTGCTGTCAAATTTGGATGACTGCGGCCCCATAGCTAGGGTTTTGATCGAGATAATAGATAGAGGGAGAGGACGAGAGATGAATTCTAATTTGTAAATGGCAAAAGAGGGATGAGGTGATATTTAAGAGCATGAAATTGTCCCAACAACTACTTTCCACGTGTTCCTTTCTTATTACAGGATGTTCTTAATATGTGTCGGGTTGTCGGCCATTACGAATGTGGTATTTTAACCATTTTTTATAAAATTCTTTTAAGGTGTGTCCGTGAGTTCTTTGGAGTGTTGCAAAAAAAGGTCTACAAGGCTGATTAATCACCGCCTAGGTGCTACTAGGCCACTAACCTTTCCGATTTGTGAAAATCGGTCAACCGTGGTCAATGCATAGTTGTCAATAGCGAATAACGGTAAATAGCGACAAGCCACCTATATGCTACGTAGCGAATAGCGATAAATAGCGACCGCTATTTGTGTTTAGCGATAAAATAGTAGCAAAATAAAAAGATGTTTTACCATTCAAAGCATAAACATTTGTAAACATTCAAAACACCAAAATAGCTAAATTAGTCTATTAGTAATCATCTAAATCATCAAATGTCTCCAACTCATCATCATCATCGTCATCATCGTCACCAAGGCCATCCACAGTCGGCTCAAAATGTTTATAAGCCCCAACATCATTTTCTTCAGCATCCAAATCACCCACATCTTCATCTTCATCTACTAAGCATCTTCTTTTAGGCCTTGATCGAGATGTGGAGGCCTTGCCACCCCTTTTACGCCCACTGTTACTCCTACTTTTACTTCCACTCGGCCTCCTACTTGTCCTTGTCTCATAAGCTGCCTCACCCGCACCAGTAGCCTCCGAAACATGATCCCATCTCAAATCTTCACCCTCAAACACCGGGGCATTTGCTTCATCTTCATCATCGTCCGATTCGTCCCCGTCCTCATCCTCATATTCATGCTCATCCATCATTAACCACTCATTCGGATCTAGTACATGTGCATCATCTAAGACAATCGGGTCAATGGTATCACACATATCATATCTTCTTCTAAGAGCCCGATTGTACTTGATGTACACAAGGTCACTAATCCTCTTCTGCTCCAATCGGCTTCTTTTTTTGGAATGAATATGTTCAAATACACTCCAATTGCGTTCGCACCCGGACGAGCTACAAGTCAAACTAAGCACCTTGACTGCAAACTTTTTAAGTGCTGGTGTTGATGCTCCATATTGCATCCACCACTCCGCTGGTGCAAGTTTATCTCTCATTTTCTTAGCAATTAAGCTTCCAAAAATCCCATTAGCATGTCGATAAACCGGGAGCTCGGTATGAATCTGCATTTGCTCTTCCATGGTCAACGAAAACTTCTTAATGCAAGCATGTAAACCACTAATCACCTCAACACAATCCTCCACCGTATCTCAATTCTTGTAGTACAAACTCTGATTCAAGTAATACCCCGCTGCGTGGAGAGGTCGATGTAACTGACAATTCCACCTTTGATCAATAATTTTGAATACTTCATTATAATTCTGTTTTTTGTATTTAAAAGAGGCAGCAAGTCTCTTTTGCCCTATCCATAGCCTCATAAATATATCCCATTGGAGGCCTTTTCTCCCCATCAACCAAACGAAGCACTTGTAACAGCGGTTCACCAACATTCACAGCAAACTTAACATTATTCCAAAAGCTAGGCAACAATATAGTGTTTGCCGTTTGCCTACCACCTACCTCTTTTGCAAACTTGCTTATGTTCCAATTATCAGAATTGAACAGCTTTTTCAAGTGTTTCTTATTCGCTTTAAAACTTTCAAGAGTTATAAAAGCTGTAGCAAATCGTGTCTTTGCAGGCCTAACCATGTCTTTTTGCCCCGTGAACTCTCTCATCATGTTAAGTAGCAATGTGCGGTTGTATATGTATGTGTTCACTACAATAGCCCTTTCAAGAGTTTTCTTTAAATGTGTCAATTTAAAGATGTCTTCCAACATCAAATCAATACAATGAGCGGCGCATGGAGTCCAATATATGTGCGGATACTTCGCTTCCACAAGTTTACCAGCCTTAACATTGTTGCTTGCACTATCCGTCACAATTTGAATCACATGATCCGGGCCAACTTTCTGGATATAGCGGTCAAACAATTCAAAGAGCTTATCACCTGTGTGAGAATAGCTAGAAGCATCAACCGAATCAATGAACATACTCCCTCGAGGAGTGTTCACTAGAAAGTTGATTAACGCCCTTCCTATCCGATCTCTCCATCCATCAGCCATCAACGAACACCCGTAGATTGACTTTTCTGCTATATTATCTTGCATGAGCTTTTTGGTATACTCCAACTCTAGCTTCAACATAGGCACCCGAACCTCATGATAAGTAGGAGGTTTTATACCAGGACCATGTCGAGCAACCGCTTCAAGTGCTGGCCCAAAACTATCATACTTCACTGCATTAAACGATACACCCGCATCATACATCCATCGACAAAACTTTTGCACATATTCCAATCTCAGTTTCTTTTGGACTTGGGCATGTTCTTTACTTCCAACTAAGTGCCCGCCTTTTTTCCCCGACGTGGTCGATGGCTTGAACATCGCATCTAACGGGCCTTTCATTTTTTTATTAGCCATTGAAGATGTGGTTGACATTGGCCTCTTTCCCTTTGATTGAGTAATTTCTTCTTCATCTTCATCTTCATCTTCATCAGCTTCTAAATCAATTACATCATCATCAAAATGTGGTCTATTGTTCAGCAATTCTTTTGCTAGCTTTTTCTTTTCAAACTCTTCTTTGAATAAAGCCTTCACTTGGGCTGGAACTTTTGTACATTTCGTAACATCTGGTGAATCACCAGCAAGATGATGTTTTTGTCTTGTAATCCCCCCTCTGGAAACAAAGGAACAGAAATTGCACTTCACATGATTTTTAGTCCCCTCTATCAAACTTGCATAGGACCACCCTATGTCATCTTTTCTACCCATTTTGTATTTCTATTAAAAAACACAAAGATAATTACTAATTAGACAATGCAAAGTTGGAATTAAACAATTCAAAGTTGGAATTGAACAATTCAAAGATGGAATTGAAGATTGGAGAAGTAATTACCTGAAGGTGACGGCGGAGGTGATGGCCGAAGGTGACGGCGGCGGCGGCGGCGGCGGCCTGCCGGAGTTGATGGCCGGAGGTGACGACCGGTGGGATTGAAGATTGGAGATGTGAATAGCGGCTGATGACCGCTTAATTGAAAGAATATAAAAAAAATAAACCCTAATTTTGCTTTTATACTTAAAAGAAAGAATAAAAAAAAAAAAATCAATTCTGTCGCTATTTGGTCGCTAAATGATAATAGCGACACTTGGCCGCGACGCTACGTAGCGCGCTATAGCGACCGCTATCGTCGCTATTGACAACTATGGGTCAATGGCGGTCAACGACTGTCATCAGTGATCAAACTTTCCGGAAACTTGCAAATATTTCTGGAAATACCCAAAACTCTTTATAAACTAGTTTTAATCACTTATAGTTGTAGTTTATATCTATTACAAGATGTTTTTCAAGGAAAATCTTGAAGTGAATACCCAAAATTCGCCGGAAATACCCAAACATGCCGGAAATGACAAATCCGATTAATCCCGCCTATACCGATTACATGCTACAAGGGGGTCGACCGCCCGACTACCGATTTGCGATTTTTGCAACCTTACTTCTTTGAATAGATATAAATTTGAATAGAGCAAATTTTCTCTCCTAACTTTCCACCAAGAGTTAGGATGATTTGAAGAAAGGAATGTGCGTGCTTAGTAGCTTTTAAAATTTTACCAAACAACCTAAAATTCAAACTAATCTATATCAAGGATATAAATGCAAAGTTTCTAGTTTCCTATTCCCTTTCTATAAGTCTGGAATGGTTGCTTATTGGTTATTACGACTGAGGTGTAAACAAGCCAAGTATTGCCAAACTCAAGCTCAATTCGACTACTAAAACTCGAGCTCGGTCGAGCTTTACATTTCAAGCTCGAATGTAATCTAAAACTCGACCTCGAAACTTGACTAGAGCTTGATAATTTCCACATTTTAAGCTCAAACTAGATAAAGAATCAACATCAACTCGAGTCGACTCGACTCGCTTTTTATGAAAACTAAGTAATTAAACTTATATACAAGGGTAAATTAGTAACTTCATGTTTTCGTTAAAATAAAAGTTTTTTCAATAGACTCCATTTGAGTTGTATAATCCTTCAAGATCATCAACAAGTTATTTGATCTCTTGGTCAAACAAATTGGGTTATCAAGCCAACTAACCTTTTAAGGGTTTTGCTATTTGTAGCCCCAGGGGCTATATTTAAATATTAGAAAAATGCTATAAGGGTGGTAATTTAGTTGGTTGGGAGTGGTTATTCTAAAGTTACATACCATTTAAGCATGTCAGAATTTCTTAAACATAGCCCTAAGGGCTATGTTTAGCATTTTCCATCTTTTAATGCTAGTTGAGTAGTTGTTCATGTTTCAAACAAGTGCACTTACGCAATTCGAAATGTGAGTGTGCAGTATTAAGTTACTGCCCCCTCTGTCCCAAATAATGGTCATATAATGAATCCAACATACCTTTTTTGCAGAATGATAGTTTTCCCTTAAACCAATGATTTAACTTCATAATTTTAATTTGATTAGGGTAATTTTGGTAAATTTTATCTATCATACCCATCCATTATACTGTGTAGTTAATATCGGCGATATATCGTCGATATCTCGTATATCGCCACTTAAAAAAATATCGGATCAAAATATCGGTCAAAATATCGGATCCGATAATATCGCGATATTTTGGCGATATTTTGGTATCGCGAGATATTGAAATCGGCGATATTTTGGATTTGACTTTCTGGGTTTTATTTTTTGGCAGCCCAATTACTAATTGGCCCAACTTAATTAGACTATAACCCAAATTCGAACCCTAATTTTGGAATGGCGCATCATGATACAACAGATAAACAATCACTTCTTTTCTGGGTTTCTTTCTTCTTCCCTGTAGTTAACTTTGACTTTTCTAGGTCGGATCTTGAGTTCACTAAAATCCGACCATGATTCTTCCCCTTCGATGTTCTTGTTGGTGATGTTCTTGTTGGTGTTGTGTTCTTGTTGGTCTGTCTTGTCGCTGTTCTTGTTGGTGGATCTGGAAAAATACAATGAGAGCTGCGTATGTGTTTTTTAATAACCCTAGAATGTGTTATATAGTCTCAGAAAATACACGTTCAGTCCTCATACTTTAGTTATCCTTGCATATCTATTTTAAGAGAGCAATAACAAGTAAACCAATCTTTAGTTTGTCCAGCTTCAGTCCTCATACTTTAGTTAGTATATATATATATATTATATATATATATATATATATATATATATATATATATAATATGTATGTATATATATTTAATATCCTAGAAATATAAAAACCGATATCTCACCGATATCTCACCGCGATAAACGATATCTCGTGTATCGGACCTTGAACGATACAAGATTTTGGACCGAGATAACAACATAGCCATTATATGAAATGAAAACTAGTTTGGGACAACCTAAAACGGTTTCATGGACAATTAATTAGGGACGGAGGGAGTATATAACTTAATGCGGAGTAAATTAGGTAAATGCACATAGTTACCCAGTTCTTAGATATAGACCATAGTTCAAAATTACGCCAAACCACCCTCACTATTCGAAACGTAACTATGGTGGTCCTTGGCTTCTTAATAGTTAAACCCCATATGTAACTTTAGTTTTATGACCATTTTGCCCTTCTTCTAACCATCCAAATACAACTATACTATCTTCGCATAAATCCAAACACCCCCTCTTTAACATGCTATCCTCTTTAACTCCACCACCACCCCTCTTTCTTTCCACCATTGCCACCAACCTCCGCCAACAATCCACGTACACAATCATCTCAAATATCAATTAGAAATTACTATAAACTAAAGAAAACGTATAATACACAGAAACACAGGAAGGCTCACATTAGATAATAGACCTTAAATAAAACAACATAAAAATGCAAATTGCAAATTTTCGGCCCTTACAATAAAGTTAGATTCATAATGACATGATGTTAAACTAGCAATTGTGTAACTTTGATTGTTGGAACAACTAGAACCAAAAACAATGGCTAGTTATGTTCTTAATCGGATACAAATGGGAGATAAATATATTGAATATTAAAAAGTAATAACATAAAAAGAAGCCTAACCACATTCTACAAGGATATCAATATTCCTCGAAGAAGTACATGTTATAATTTCCTCCACTGCCTAAACTCTCTATCTTAAGCTCTGCAAAAATCAGATATTTACCCATAGCTCTCTCGAGCTTCAGGAAACCCACAATGCAACAATACAAGAACAACGACGCCGAACAATGTCACGGTATCTAGAATTGTCGCAACTAACAATCCTCCACTAAAAGATTAATTCTATAATTTATCTCAACTTGATAAATAATCTACACTTAAATGCTAATGGGAGTATTTGGGCCTGCTCATTAGAATACTTATATATATAATATATGATTATATTCTAATACAACATATTGTAGGACAAAAAAGCAAACTAGTAATTTATGTTTTAATTAATCAATCAATCGCATATTTTTTTTTTTTTAAAAAGAAAAACGAAAAAATACTAGATTCATTGTGTTGAAGGATTGATACCTGAACTGAAGTTGTGAAACATGATGGTGAGAGTTGAGCGATAACAATGCATCTGGGTCGACTGATTTGGGGGTTTTTACTTCAATATTGTTCACTGGAGCCGCAGTCTAGGAAGAAGAAAAAAAAAATAATAAATAAATAAAATAAACGTCAGAAGCTTCTCGGTGATTGTTTGAGTTTTGACTTCTTCAATGTAAACGGAATTGCTTTTTTATGGAAATGGTAACTACATTTAAAAGTGTAAGGGCGGCGATTCGGGTCGGGTTCGGGTTGAGAGGTTCGGGTTGTCAGGTTGGTAGGTCAGAAAATATCAATCCAAATCTGACTCATTTAAATCATCAGGTCAGCTACGTCAACCCTAACATGTTTAAAGGTAAACGAACCTGACCCATTTAACCCGTATATATACTTGGGTTGACGGGTTAAATAGGTTACACGGGTTGAATATGTTAAACGGGCTTTGGGTTGACCCATTTAACACGTTTTATGTACAAAAGTTAGCACATTATACGAGTTAAACGGGTTAAATGGTTAGCGGGTCGACCCGTTTAACCCATTTAACCCGTATAATTAAATATAAATCATTTTTAATTTAAGAAAAAAAATGTTAAACGGGTTGGCGGGTCGACCCGTTTATTTTATTCCCAACCCGAACTTGGCCTGTTTAATAAACGGGTTAGAAATGTCGACCCAAACCTGACCCGAAATCTATTTAGCTCAACCCGAACCTGTTCATTTGTTTGTCGGTTTTAGGTTAAGTTTCGTGTCGAGTCAGAAATTGCCACCCCTAGTAACTAGTTCATTTTATTTGAACAAAATAGACTTACATGTGGTGTAAGGTTTTTGTAAGTACCACTCACAAAATCCACACACAAATGGTGCATTTTTTGGCAGTGTATAAGCTACTTATCGTAATTAATTTCTTGGGTGAGCGACAACTTTTATATTTTGAGGGACTTGTTTTTTGTCTTTTAGTGAAAAAAACAAACTTTAAAAATACTAAGATAATCAAAATGACTGCTACAAAGTTGTCCGACTTACTGCTTTCAATTATTTTCTTGAGCGATCGATAGTTGGAAATTACTAACTTTTTTTCTTGGTAACCCATATACTCATTCTTAGTATGTGTGTCATTAACAATTAATAAACAAACAAATTTGAGGCAAATATACTCCAAACAAAACACACAATACACACAACGAGTTAGTTTCTGTGCTCCCACTCCTTTATGAATACATAAACTAACTCATTGAAAAATAAAATTATTATTATTATTATTATTATTATTATTATTATTATTATTATTATTCTTATTATTATTATTATTATTATTATTATTATTATTAGAAAATCATAAGATTTACAAGAAATAATAGGGAGCCGAGATACTAATTAGGCCCCCACTCCTCTAGCAATAGCGAAGCTAATCCTACTAAAAATATGATTGTTATTAATGTGTGTTTTCATCCTGTTTTAAATTTATAAACTTAGAAATACAAGGATAAACACACACTAACGGGCAAAGAACCTGATCGCATGTAGCAAAGCCTAGGTAAATCCGAGTGTCGTCCCTAAGAGTTGCTGTGAAAGAAATCAAAGTATGTTATGTGATAGCGATAGGTAAAAGTTGATAAGGATGATAAATAGAGTAGTTAACACAGATATAAGTCACAGATTCGAATCAAGAGAAGGAAAGTAAGAGGATAGATGAATAACTCAAGTTGTTCTAGTAAATGCATAAACATCGTACAGTGGCATAAATATCACTAGGAATGGTAGGGTAAAGTCATCCTAGTTGAAAGGATCACTTGATTTGATCACACACTATGAGGTGTTGGACCTTTGTAATGGGTAAATATGATACTTTGAGTGAATATGATTAAGTATGCGGAATCTACTTAACCACACTTAGAATGTTTATTAGAAATGGAACTGTGATGCTTGTGTTTATTTAACAAAGAACAATGAAAGTATTTCACCAAACGATTCAATTTTATTCAGAATAATATGAGTGATCTTCACTATCACTAGGGTTACAAAGACCTTGAATCTTGTGTTTTGTTATAATGTTTTATGTATATCTCTACTCACATATATTGTTTTTCACACGTACTATCACTATTGTTACACAGCACTAAGATCTTCCTTTTATAGTCCAAGGAAGGATCTTTTACAATCTATATGACTCATCTAATTTACTAGCTTATGACTAATCTTCATTCTAGCTAGATGATGACTTATCATGTCAGTCATTAAGATACAACATGTATCTAGGATTACAACTCACTTGGAGTGTTCAATTTGATGACTACAACAAAGATATTTTTCTTGTATATGAGTCAGTAGAATAAATCGTACTTATCTACACAGCTGTTGTATGAGTCATAGTAGCATCAGCAGAATCCATCAGCAGAAACACCTTCAGTAGAAAACGTTCTTCAGCAAAATCCATCAGTGGAAACGTGCTTTGTGCTTTATCAGCAGAAACATACTTGATGTATTTTCTTAAACCTTTATACTGATTCTTCTGATTATTTAATTCCCAACAATCCTCCCCTAAACATGTGTATTACATTCAAACATGTTTTTCTGAATTAAATGAGGACTTTGTGAAGATCTTTCAAACACTTCATTGTCAGACTGTGATCTGAACTTTCTTCTCTTTTGAGTGATTGAATGTCTTTCTCTGTAACTCATCTGCTTTTTGTTCTTTGCTCCAATCTTGGACTAAAAGATGGTACAATATACAACTTGAAGAATTATAAGAGGCAATGATGCTGTGTATCTTGGATGCTTGTTCCAAGAAGTAGAAATCATCTTTCAGCATGTCTTTGGAAGTGATGAACAAACGCAGTGAACTAAAATTGAAACCTTTCATCAATTGATCTAGATAGAACTTTCTCCTATCAGCTCTGTTCTTGTTCTTTATTAGTAGAAACCATGTCATCATCTTCTATGCTCTTATCTTTTCCTTATTTTTCTTTGGTTAATCTTCCTTTAAAGGGCTTTTTGTAACCTTCCCTGAGATTTATTTCTCTCTTGAGCAATTTTCTCCTCTGTTTGGAAGATCTCTCACAATCATATCATATCATCTGATATAGCAATTTCCATGTTTTCAGACAATTTGTACATGAAGCCATCAATTCCTTAAGAGTTTAAATACTGCCCTCATCACTTCTAGGTGTGTAACCTCCTATGAGTGGTGAATCACTGAGCATTGACTCATGATCCATCGTTAGATGATTTTCTGAACCTCTTTGAAAATCCTTTTTAAGAAATATTTGACTTAGCAGTATGAACATGATTTTGTGATTAAAAATCACACTGCTTTCAACCATTTTGAAGGGATTAAGTGTGGTAACTAACACTTAATCAAAATTTCGGTTTAAAGCAACCTCTGGTTGTGTGAGAACCAATGTTTTCAGTTATAGATAACTGCCTGTGTACAGATAAACCTATTCAAAAGGCTTTCTTTACAGGGTTTCCAGCTCATGGCATTTGTTACCTCTAACACAAGTGTTAGATTCACGGTTGCTCGCTGTTCTTTCTATCAGATATCCGTAGATTAGTCACATTATACTTGAGAGTATAAAATGATAGAAAGTGAGTTGTATCAGTTATATTAACTGATCAACTATTTTATCAATTCAATGTGAAACATCATAATCAGGTTCCAAGAAAGAAGTTTTAAGGAGTTTTGAAATCCCAAACTCTTTCTATCATGAACCTATTATATCAGCAGCAATGATCAGCATTCAGCAGCAATGATCATAGATTTGTTGCTTACAGATTTCACTTGAAATAGCCTTTGAGCTCAAACATTCATACCTGAAATTGTTAGTCTAAAACCAAAAGAACAAAGTACAAAGTACTTGTCTTGAATTAGAATTATGCATAGGACTAACTGTATGAATAACTTTTAAATTGGTAATAGTAGTTTTAGATAACAAAGTTAGATGCATTAACAAAATCTATATACGAGAACACATTATTTTGAAAATTTTTAATGATTAAGCATTCCAATACCTGCTACCAAATACTGAAATCTACCAACATCAAAAGCTTTTGTAAGAAGATCTGCAAAGTTTTGTTCTGAAGCAATTTTCATTACTTGAATTAACCTTTTTTTCATTGCAATCTCTAATAAAGTGCTGTCTTATTTCAATGTGTTTTGTTTTAGAATGTTGCACTGGATTTTTAATAATGCAAATTGTACTACTATTATCAATATGAATAATGGTATGTAAGAAATTGTACCCATAATCAAGAAGTTGGTTTTGAAGCCATAGAACTTGACCACAACAATTTGCAGCAGCTACATATTCAGCTTCAGTTGTTGAAGTAGCCACCATTGTCTGCTTCTTACACTGCCATGAGATAAGTCTACACCCAAGGAATTGACATCCTCTAGTTGTTGACTTTCTGTCCAAGCTAGCACCAGCATAATCACTATCTGAGTATGCTACCAAGTCAAAAGATGACTCCTTAGAATACCACAGACCCAACCTAGGTTGACCCTTGAGATATCTAAAAATTCTCTTGACTGCTGTTAAATGAGAAACCTTAGGAGTTACTTGATATCTGGCACAAGCACAAACAGAGAACATGATATCAGGTCTTGATGATGTGAGATACATCAAAGAACCTATCATAGATCTGTATGTGTGTACATCCACATTAGTTCCTTCTACGTCTTTCAGAAGTGGCTTCTTAGGATCAATTGGTGTGCTTGCTGTTTTGGAATCAGCAAATTGAAACTTTCTAAGAATCTCTGTAACATATTTGTCTTGACTAATAAAGATTCCTTCTCTTGATTGTTTAACCTGCAGACCCAAAAAGAATGTAAGTTCCCCCATGGAACTCATCTGAAACTTATTGTGCATAAGCTTCTCAAACTCCAAACACATCTCCTTCCTTGTAGATCCAAAGATGATATCATCCACATACACTTGAACTAGCAAAAGATCCTTCTTATGCTTCTTGGTGAAAAGTGTCTGATCTATCTTGCCTCTTTGAAATCCATTTGAAATTAAGTAGGAAGCCAGTGTTTCATACCAAGCTCTTGGTGCCTGATGTAGGCCATATAGAGCTTTAACAACCTTGTACACTTTGTCTGGATGGTCAGGATCAACAAAACCCGAAGGTTGTGAGACATACACCTCCTCTTCAATAGTACCATATAAGAAAGCACTCTTGACATCCATTTGATAAACTGTGAATCCCATAAATGAAGCATAAGCTAAAAAGAGTCTAATGGCTTCAATCCTTGCTACTGGAGCAAAAACTTCTTCATAGTCTATCCCTTCTTCTTGTGTGTACCCTTGAGCTACTAATCTAGCTTTATTTCTTATTACTATGCCCCTTTCATCCCTTTTATTCCTAAAAACCCATCTAGTGCCAATTACCCTTACACCACTAGGTAAATCAACTAGCACCCATACCTTTTGAATCTTAAACTTAAGAAGCTCCTCTTGCATAGCCTTTAACCAGCTTGAATTCTCTAGAGCTTTATGAATATTCTTTGGTTCATCTTGTGAGAGAAAACATACAAATAAGCAAGAGTTTGAAAACTCATGCTGTTTTGAAGCATAAAGGGCATCAAGAAGCCCTTGTTGATCTGAAGACATCAATTGTTGTCTTGTCTTCACTCCTGATTGTACATCTCCAATTACATTGTCCAGGGAGTGGACTTTGTGAATCCTTGAGTGTGGAGTAGAAAGAACTTGATAATCAGGTGGAAGGTTGTTGAAATCCACCTCATTTTCTGAGAGATTTGCTTGTGTTTCTTCTGATGGTCCATCAGCAGAAACATTTTGCTTATCAGTGGGAACGATTTGCTTATCAGCAGGAATAGTAGTGTTACTTCTGACTTGAAACTCTTGTTCCTTAGCTCCTTCTTCCTTATATTCATCTTCAACATCTTCTTTAGAATTTCCAGAAGAAGATTCACCATTTATTGAAGTTGAATTCACACTTATATTTGTCCATATTGGCATTATCACATAATCTTGATTTGCCTCATTCTCTAATCCTTCTCCATTTGTTGTATCAGCAGTTTGTGAACCTGAAAATTCATTAGATTCTGCAACAAAAGGCACATAATTCATTGAGTTGGATAGAGATTCAAGATCAAATAGCCATTTGGGACCTTGACCTTCTACATTGGTTTTATTTTTCAAAAACTTCACATGTAGATTTTCCTCTACTCTTCTAGTTCTCATGTTGTATACTCTGAATGCTTTGCTATTGATAGAATATCCAACTAAGAATCCTTCATCTGCTTTTCCATCAAACTTTCCAAGATGGTCTAAGGTATTAAGAATTGTCACATGACATCCAAAAGGTCTAAGAAATCCTATTTCAGGAGTTCTACCTCTAAAAAGATCATATGATGTCTTATTGTGAGGTTTTACAACTAAAACTCTATTTTGAACATAGCAAGCAGTGTTGACTGCTTCTGCCCAAAAAGTTATAGGCAACTTAGAGTCAGCTAACATAGTTCTAGCAGCTTCTATTAGTGTTCTATTTTTCCTTTCAGCAACTCCATTCTGATGTGGAGTTCTTGCAACACTAAATTCTCTTTTAATACCTTTTTCTTTGCAGAAATCATCCATAACTCTATTCTTAAATTCTGTCCCATTATCACATCTAATGACTTTTACTCTTTTGCTTACTAGGTTTTCTATCTCTGTAATGAAGGTCTTAAGGATGCTAGAAGTTTCATCCTTAGCTCCTGAAAAGAATACCCATGTAAATCTACTAAAGTCATCAGTAATAACTAGACAATATCTCTTATGCAACAAACTTCTAACATTTGTAGGACCGAATAAGTCCATATGCAGCATAAACAATGATTGATTGATAGAGTTAAAAGTTTTGGGCTTACAAGTGGCTTTATGTTGTTTGCCTTTAAGACAAGCAATGCATGTTTGATCATTTTCAAATCGTTTTTGAGGTAAACCTCTTACCAAACCATCTTTGACAATCTTATTTATGGTTTTGAAGTTAATATGACCAAGCCTTCTATGCCATTTCATAGATTCATCCAATGTGGCCTTAGCAATAAGACAAGTAAGAGAATCTTTTGGAACAATTTTCTTCATATCAACACTGTACATGTTGCCTTTTCTTGGAATTTTAAGAAGTGCTTGACTTTCATCAGGCATCTTAAAATCAGAAGAAAATACAAGACATTCAGTGTCAGTAAAGAGAACTCTGTTCTTTTTGTCACACATACGTGAAACACTAAAAAGATTATACTTAAGCTCTTGTACATAGTACACATCTTCAAAATCTAGTTTACCGGTTTTAATAGTACCTTTACCAGTAATTTTTCCACCAAAGGTAACATAGCCTCCATCTACTGATTGAAAATTTGAGAGATAAGACTTGTTGCCTGTCATGTGCCTTGAACATCCACTATCTGAGAATCCTTGATCTTCAGTATCTGCTGATGAATGTCCCTGCACATAAATAAAGGAATTAGTTTTGTTTTGGGATCCAAACCATTTCTGACTTGGATTCGCCTCTTGCATCAATGGGATGTAATCTTTTGAGAATTGTTGATGCAACATTGGATTTAAGAATCCAACATGCTGAGGCCTTAACAGCATTTTCCCTGTTTCCCTTAGTAGCAGTATGCTTAGCAGAAACTACTAGCTTTGTAGTTGTACCCTTTGGTCTCCAAACTTGTTTTTGGACCACTGCTTTTGTTTGAATGGGCCTTTGAACAATATTAGATGCATGTTTGAAAGTTGTTTTTGCACCCTTAATTTTTGATTTTGGGTAAACAGTCATATATGGTTTTTCAGCAGAAACCATTTTCCTTTCAGCAGGAACAGTTTTTGCTCTATCAGCAAGAACTGCTTTTGTGACTGTCTTGGGTTTTGACCTTTTAGAATTAGAGTGAAAATGAGATTTAGGTGTTTGCCTTTTGTAGTTCACTCTATTACTTTCATACCCAGATACCCATTGGTTGCAGAAAGCTGCAAGATGGTCAAAACTACCACAAATGAAACAAGCTTTATTGTAAAAAGCAAAGTCATCACCTAGTTGGTAAGACTTGAGGTTATTCCAATTTAT
This sequence comes from Artemisia argyi, assembly GCA_030686995.1. Classification (NCBI taxonomy): domain Eukaryota; kingdom Viridiplantae; phylum Streptophyta; class Magnoliopsida; order Asterales; family Asteraceae; genus Artemisia; species Artemisia argyi. Next base: position 71,136,601 of record CM060689.1, read on the forward strand.
TTGGTTACCTCTGGGCTTGTTTGTGGTTCTATATTGCTCACAATATCTTACTGGTTGCCTAACATGTTTTTCATTGGTCTTAGGCCTATCAGTATTGTGTTTGACTATCTTAGGAACTCTTGTTCTTGCTTTCTTAACCACTTCAGGTTGAGACATAACCTGTTTAAACTTTTTATCATCAGATGTTGATTCCTCAATGATTGAACCATCTGACTTTCTACAAGAACACACCTTGTCCTTAGGAAGTGAAGTTTTACTTAAACTTTCACTTTCTTTCAAAGGTTCATTAACAACTACATTAGATTTTGGTTGAACACCATAATTTAATTCAGGTAGTTGAAATTCAGGTAATCCTGTGTGTTCTAGGTCAATTCCTGGGGGTGAAGGAATACCTCTATATGGTGGAGGAACAGATTTGTATCCAACACCAGACTTAGCTTTATTAATTACTTGACATTCAATTAAGTTAGTCACACCCTTAGATGCATAATCTAGTGTTTCTACACTCATTTGAATATTCTCTTTAGCCTTACTAAGCCTATCTACTTCAGCTTTCAAGTTACTAATGTCATTGTCTTTAAACATTATTTCTCTTTCAAGAAGAATTTTGACATCAGTAAAAGTAGATTCATTTGTTCAAAAATGTATGACTTGTTCCTCTAGAGTAGCTATACCTCTTTTATGATTTGTTAAGCTATGAGCTGTATCAATTAATTCTTTCCTTTGATTCTCATAATGTTTGGTTAAGGTTTCTAAACTTCTAAGAGCAGAGCAATTATTTGAACAAACTTTATCAGGTTGTACCTCTGTAGAGAAAGCCATAAGAGCTGTATGAGGAGAAGTTTCTTCTTCATCAGCAGTAAAGCTCCAATCAAATCCTAATCCATCAATAGCTACCATAGCCTTTGGATTGGTTGATTCCCCTGTCTTGGACTTGCTTCCAAAACTTCTATTCTTGCTATCTTGCTGCCTTGGCCTTCTACATTCTCTTGAGAAGTGCCCCAACATATGATAGTTATAGCATTCTATCTTTGACTTGCCAAAACCAGCAGTATCATTGCTGCTGATGGTGAGTTTCTTCCCCGTCCTCTGATAGAATTTCTTAGCCCTCATGCTAAGAAGAGAAATTTGCCATTTTAGGTTCATCTCTTCTAAATCATCATCATTGATTTCTAAGAGGTCTTCATGAGTTAGCATGGACCCATTATTCTGGCTTGTGAAAAAGGCACAACAAGCCTTTTCATTCAATATACCAAAGGTACTGCTTGATGAACTAGTAGCACCAGCTCCACTATCAACCTTTTCATCTTTAACTGGGTTTGAGATACTAGGAGATGACATAAAAGCCATGTTCCCAGTATATGAACTAGAGACACCAGTTTTCTTTACTTCTTGTTCCACAATTTTAAAGTTGCTATACAAATCCATAAGATCCGTAGTGTCTATTTCTGGTTTATTTTTCCAAACAACAACATGCATAGCCCACTCTTCTGGTAAGCTTCTCAGAAATTTTGAGTTTAAATCTTCTTGAGGTATATCAACCCCAAGAACAGCAAGTTGACTCACAATTTTCTGTAGCCTTGTAAACATGTGGTCAAGAGATTCATTTATGGTTGATGAGAAATTTTCAAACTGCTGCTTGAGAAGGGTTTTCTGGGTCTTCTTGGTAGCTTCATTCCCTCCACATCTTGCAACAATTGCCTCAAATAATGACTTGGCATCTTTGAATTTGCTGAAGTTTATAAGTTGATCATTTGGAATGGTCATCATCAGCATGCTTCTGGCCTTGAGGTCATTCTTCTTCTTTATTCTTTCATCAGCAGTTGTAGGGATAGTTTGAACAACTGAAATTTCCCTACCTTCAACTGTTGATAAAGTGGTTGTGGGTTTGAAAGAGTTTCCATCTTCAATGATTTCCTAGAGAGTGTAATCCTGCACCTGGAAAAACTGTTCTATTCTTAATCTCCACAATTCAAACTCATTCTGTTTGAGAACTGGCAACTTTGCAGCAACATTTGTTTGAATAGATTCTGTATCCATTTCTTCTTCTAAATCAAGGATATCAACATGGGAGCTCTGATACCAACTGAGAGGATCACTTGATTTGATCACACACTATGAGGTGTTGGACTTTTGTAATGTGTAAATATGATACTTTGAGTGAATATGATTAAGTATGCGGAATCTACTTAACCACACTTAGAATGTTTATTGGAAATGGAACTGTGATGCTTGTGTTTATTTAACAAAGAACAATGAAAGTATTTCACCAAACGATTCAATATTATTCAGAATAACACGAGTGATCTTCACTATCACTAGGGTTACAAAGACCTTGAATCTTGTGTTTTGTTCTAATGTTTTATGTATATCTCTACTCACATATATTGTTTTTCACACGTACTATCACTATTGTTACACAGCACTAAGATCTTCCTTTTATAGTCCAAGGAAGGATCTTTTACAATCTATATGACTCATCTAATTTACTAGCTTATGACTAATCTTCATTCTAGCTAGATGATGACTTATCATGTCAGTCATTAAGATACAACATGTATCTAGGATCACAACTCACTTGGAGTGTTCAATTTGATGACTACAACAAAGATATTTTTCTTGTATATGAGTCAGTAGAATAAATCGTACTTATCTACACAGCTGTTGTATGAGTCATAGTAGCATCAGCAGAATCCATCAGCAGAAACACCTTCAGTAGAAAACGTTCTTCAGCAGAATCCATCAGTGGAAATGTGCTTTGTGCTTTATCACCAGAAACATACTTGATGTATTTTCTTAAACCTTTATACTGATTCTTCTGATTATTTAATTCCCAACACTAGTCTATCTTCCCTAATATCGTCCCTGGAATCATAGGCACTACCCTACGCTAGTAAGCGGAGATTGGATACTCGGTTGAGTCATTAAGTGACAAATCTAATAGATGGCATTCGGTAGAGATCCGGCCTCTCGGATCTTAGATCTTGCTAACATCTTAAGCACCTCCACTTGTAAGGTGGTCCTATGGTTAATTCTCACATAATGCAATCTGGTCAGTTGTCATCCCAACCATTTCCTCGCACTCTATCAGGCTAGTGTACTATGGTCAATTCTTCTAGCCTACTAAACAGGCTAAGGTATCAAGTCAATCACATCTAGCGTAATAGATACAAACAAGTTTATAGCACTACCGAAACTAGCATAAATGAATTGACAAAGAAGATATCTCTACGAAGTAATGAAAGAAAGCAAATAACATAATGATACTTGAATTAATAATAAGAACTCATCAAATGCTTATGAAAAGCATAAAAGAATCCAAACTCGAATACAAAAATGATCAATGTAGACGAGAGCTTCTATCTCTAACTTCTAACTCCATCATCTTTTGTTGTGGTTGCTCTCCCCAAACCCTAGAAAGGTTTGGGAAAGGGGAGATGATTTCAAAGGTGCAAAATCGTCTTGTATTTATAGGCAGGAGAGAGCTACGGAGTAACGCTATTACTAGTTACGTCGTAGTTAATTGATAAGGAGAAATTTGTTACGCTTTTAGGGGGTCATTTAAGCCCTAAACCGTATTTTTATGATCAAATACTACCTTGAATCGTTTCTTTTGTCATTTTAGGTACTCGGGACATGAATTCTGGAAAATGGAGCATTTTGAAGCTTTTTGGACGTTTTTATGCTCAAGTATGAAGAAAACAAGAAAAGTCAGGAAAACACACCTGACTTTTCTTTATGCTTTTAGAGGGTCATTTAAGCCCTAAAATGTATTTTTATGATCAAATACTATCTTAAGTTGTTTCTTTTGTCATTTTAGGTACTCGGGACATGAATTCTGGAAAATGGAGTATTTTGGAGCTTTTTGGATGTTTTTATGCTCAAGTATGAAGAAAACAAGAAAAGTCAGGAAAACACACCTGACGGCGTCATGCTTTACATGCTGACGCCGTCACCTTGTACTGGAATGATGGTGGATTTTACAAGTGACGCCCCAGAAACCAAAGTCAGGATAACACCTGACGGCGTCAGGTGTTCTAGAACCAAGGCCGCCCCTATTTGGATCTACAAGAGACGGCCCAGAACCCCTATAAAGGGACGGCATCAGAAGTGGATGTAGGTGATCTAAGAACCCTAAACATGGCGATCTGACGACGTCAGAGGCCAAAGCCTGACGCCATCAGAGTTGTATATCTATATATACTTTTCGATTTTTCTTTCATTAAGTGGTGTAACTTTTGGGAGATAAAACCCCATAGGAAATTTACTGTAACTTTAGGGTTTCCAAGCCCTCTTTTCCTTCATGTTCAATTGAAGATAAGTTTTCTTTTTAATCATTCAATATGTCTGTTGTTTAATTAATTGTTTACCTTGTCTTTCTTTTAACATGCTAGCTTAATTCTTCTTGTATTTACTTAGATCTAATGAAACCTAGTTGTTGATTGTTGGTTGTTGATTTGTTAGTAGTTTATTTGGTTTATTGATTTTCGCTTTAGGCTTAGGAAAACTGGCCATACTCCTACATGGTAATAGGCTTTAACTTCTTAAGAAACGTAATCAGATGTGTATTATGATGTTATTGGTTGTACTTAATGCATAAGTAACTGTTTACGAGGCCTGGATAGGAAGAGATAGAAGCTTATAGATTGGGGAAGGACGTACACAGCCCCATGACTGGTATTAAGGAATACAACCCTTCATCCAAAAAACTATAACAAATCAATTAATCAGTAAGAGATAACTAGGGAGTAGTGAAATCTAAGTAAATATGTTTTTTCCCATTATAAGAAGTTCACCACATTTACTTTTCTGTTATTTTATTTTATTGGTAGTAATTTTGGGTTAGTTGACTAGCAACTAATTCGGCCCACTCTTCCAAAACCCGAGATTTTTACTTGCTTTCATAAAAATATAAAAAATACAAAAAGAATCATCCCTCACCTCTAGACCTGGTTTAAGTAGTTTTTAATCCTAACGACACTATTCTCCTAGAGAACGATCAATCCCCCGGTACTTGCCACTCACTATACTACATCGGTCAGGTACACTGCCTGGTGGGGATTGCAAGCTTCTCAAGATCCCTTAAGAAGTAAAACCTTTTGCAAGGTTTCAAAACCACGCATCACTAATGTTATCTTCACTTGATCTTATCCGTTGAGCTAGTTACAGCGTAGTTGGATAGTGTAGATACGCCGTAATCATGTTACATCGTAGATGACTTGCGGTGCTACGCCGTAGTCTTCATAATTTCGACAAAATCGCCATGGAGTCTTCATTACGCCGTAACATTATTAGTAGTTACGGCGTAGTCTTGAGAATGTGGATAATTCCACGTCATAATTTAACTACGGCGTAACCTAATCACGTAGTTACGACGTAGTCTTATTGTAGTAGGTGCTTTTGTCTGTCTTGAGATCAACTTTGTCCATTTACCGCTTCATACCCGATTAATAGTCCTGAAACGAAATATGAAGTAATAAGACAACACTATAGACAGTATTAAGCTAAAATGGTCAATAAAGAGGAGAAATTGATACTTAGAATATCATATTATTTGACGTCATCAAATATCTCCCCACTTGAACTCTACATGCCCTCAAGTAGACCTTATTAGAAGTATTCTCAAAAAGATATCCCCCATTATTACTAGGGAAATATGAATTTAAAAACATCCTATGCTAGAATTTCTCAAAACCGAACACCTCACGAGAAAGGGGAACAACACTCGCTCTCTCTATATTCTAAGTGTCAATTTTTGGGGTGATCACTCATTGCTCAGTCATAGTATGTATTCTATCATAGGCTTGGCAGTTACACAAAACTCCACCACTAGAAATAAGGTCAAAACAACTCTTGAAGGCAACATTGGGTGAACACATATATGGTTAAGGGTGTAGTGTCGTTACAAACATACTATGGCAAAAGCGACAAAGAACATCGATACATGACCGGAATGTCGGGCAAGATATCAATGCCTGCTCAATTCCTTCACCGAAGCATGATTCACCACTAAAGGGTAGGAATAGAAAAAAGAACAAGCAAATAGTCTAAGCCTACAACTAAGTCATCACCATTTACCGTTCGCCCAAGCTCTAAGCTTCGAAACGCAAGAACTGGATCATAGCAAGTACATGTGCCATTAGAGGACGTCATTATGGGCACATATCTTGGTCTTCATGTTGGTGTAGAAATGATCACCAACTTATATCTTCAAATGTGACCGAAGTGGCCTCTTCGATACTAATTCTTGATGAGCTCATAATCATGGTGCTTATACAATGGTGCACCATTTATTCAATTATTTACTAACATAAATTCACACATTTTTTTTGGTTCACAATTACAAACAATATGTACATCCCCCCACTTGAGATGAACAATATATGAGGAATTGGGGGGCCTTCAAATGATCTTCAATAATTTTTCTTCGACGTAGGTGTGATTCCCGTATTCTTCTACTTAGACCTCGAACTTGGGAAACAATGACTTCCCAATTATAAACTAAGACAACAAGGTAGGCTAAGGTGTAATGGTGTATCGAAACAATATTTATAAGGGTAAGAAATGAAAGGAAAGGCTCAACAGGTTGTACTAGGGGTATCTTGCACTAAAGATGAGTGCAACAAAAGGGTTTACATGGGGGTCGAGAAGTCGAGGTGACTAATCGATAAACACACACATATAAGGCTATTTGGGTGATAATCCTAAAACGTTGCCTTCTAAAATTGTTCCTTCTAAATATGTCTAGCATATTACTCGTCTATGGTCTCGAAATGATGTAAACGTCAAGTTCTAAAGTCTACAAACTACCGGCACACTAAATATTTAGGTGGATTTGGGGTAAATCAATGGAAATGGATAGGCTAAATCTCACCATGGGAATTCAAGAGTTAAATGTGCTCGGCTAAGGTCTATTCTAGTTCGGTAAAGAAAAACATGTCAAAAGTTTAAAAATGGCAAAAAAAATTTCAAAATAAACTAGAAAAATTGAGGACAGAAATAGGTTCAAGAAAAATTTTAAGTCATATCTATTTCCCATCCCCCCACTTAAGATGTACAAAGTCCCATTTATACAGATGATAAAGAAAGAAAAATAGAAATGAAAAATAACATAAAAAGAAAAATATTTCCCTCTCTTTTTCTCTCGTAAGTGGTCAGCCAATCTGTTACGGCGTAATTGAAGTTGAGGAGTTATGCCGTAATGTAGTTTCTCAAGCTAAATTTCTTGTAACTACGAAAGGTAGTTACGTCGTACCTTAAATCATTCTTCAGGCAATCTCTCGAATTGGCAGTTATGTCGTAGCTCCAAAAGGTAGTTACGTCGTAACTTAAATCATCTGTCAGGTAAATTCTCGAATGGAGAGTTACAGCGTAGTTCTATGACTTGCTACGCCGTAGCTGAAGAATATTTTAGTGAAATAAAATTTAAATATGTATTAAATTTTGAAATTATAAAACGAGAGAACAAATTACGTACCTGAGTCGTCACTGGTTAGGCATATTCGTCTCATAAATAGGTCAAACATAAACATACCTTAGATCAGTCAACTAAACTGCTCCCCGGCAGCGGCGCCAAAAACCTGATGCGTACTTTCATCCTGTTTTAAATTTATAAAGTTAGAAATACAAGGATAAACACATACTAACGGGCAGAGAACCCGATCGCATGTAGCAAAGCCTAGGTAAGTCCGAGTGTCATCCCTAAGAGCTGCTGTGAAAGAAATCAAAGTATGTTATGTGATAACGATAAGTAAAAGTTGATAGAGAAGATAAATAGAGTAGTTAACATAGATATAAGTCACATATTCGAATCAAGAGAAGGAAAGTAAGAGGATATAAGAATAACTCAAGTTGTTCTAGTAAATGCATAAACATCGTACAGTGGCATAAATATCACTAGGAATCATAGGGTAAAGTCATCCTAGTCTATATTCCCTAATATAGTCCCCGGAACCACAGGCACTACCCCATGCTAGTAAGCGGAGATTGGATACTCGGTTGAGTCATTAAGTGCCAAATCTAATAGATCGCATTCGGTAGAGATCCGGCCTCTCAGATCTTAGATCTCTTTAACTTCTTAAGCACCTCCACTTATAAGGTGGTCCTATGGTCAATTCTCACAAAAGGCAATCTTGTCAGTTGTCATCCCAACAATTTCCTCGCAATCTATCAGGCTTGTGTCCTATGGTCAATTCTTCCATCCTACTAAACGGACTGAGGTATCAAGTCAATCACATCTAGCGTAATAGATACAAACAAGTTTATAGAACTACTGAAACTAGGATAAATGAATGAACAAAGAAGATATCTCTACGAAGTAATGAATGAAAGCAAATAACATAATGATACTTGAATTAATAATAAGAATTCATCAAATGATTATAAAAAGCATAAAAGAATCCAAACTCGAATACTAAAATGATCAATGTATACGAGAGCTTCTATCTCTAACTCCTAACTCCATCATCTTCTACAGTGGTTGCTCTCTCCAAACCCTAGAAAGGTTTGGGAAAGGGGAGATGATTTCAAAGGTGCAAAAAATCATCTTGTATTTATAGGCAGGAGAGAGCTACGGCGTAACGCTATTACTAGTTATGTCGTAGCTAATGTTAGCTTCACTTGATCTTATCTGTTGAGCTAGTTATGGCGTAGTTGGATACTGTAGATACGCCGTAATCATGTTACGTCGTAGTTGAGGTGCTACAACGTAGTCTTCATAATTTCCACAAAATCGCCACGAACTCTTCATTACTCCGTAACATTATTACTAGTTACGGCGTAGTCTTGAGAATGTGGATAATTCCACATCATAAATTAACTACGGCATAACCTAATCACGTAGTTATGCCGTAGTCTTATTGTAGTAGGTTCTTTTGTCTGTCTTGAGATCAACTTTGTCCATTTACCGCTTCATACCCGATTAATAGTCCTGAAACGAAATATGAAGTAATAAGACAACACTACATACAATATTACGCTAAAATGGTCAATAAAAAGGGGAAATTGATACTTAGAATATCATATTATTTGACGTCATCAGTCATTATCATCATCATTGTTATTATTATTATTATTATTATTATTATTATTATTATTATTATTATTATTATTATTATTATTATTATTATTATTATTATTATTATTATTATTTTATCATAACCATCACTTTATTAAAAACAAAAAGGATTTTACAAGAAATTAGTGGGGAGCCGAGATACTAACTGGGCCCCCACACCTCTAGCAATAGCGAAGCTAATCGTATTAAAAATATGTGGAGCAGCACGAGCGCCAATGTCTTGAGTCATAGAGAATCATCGAATACGCTTTAATAAGGTCACTGCATCTTTTTCAAGTTCTCCAAAAGAAGAAAATAAAAAGGGGAGGAACCCATATCCGATATCAACACATTTAGACCCATACTTGACACGCTTACGTTGTGCGGCTTCAATAACCGCTCGACCGGGCATAAAATCAACCATGCTCGAACGCGTCAAAGGTGACGATCCTGTAAGATCAACACAAACATCAAGCCTACCCTCCCAAGAGTAAAGTAACATATCAGCTGGACGTAAGGTTTTGTCCCTCTCCCCATAAAGCCCAATGTCAACCTCCTTACGAGCAGAAATTCCTGACCGAGAGCATATATCAACAAGAACATCACGTACAACATTATGCCGATGTTTAATATCAACTATACCTGCGCACGAAACAACATGATCCCTAAAAATATCTCCAGGAAACACTTTAGAACAAGCTGAACACGACATCTGGACAGTAAAAAGAGGAACACCCAACCGATAACACAACACACATCGATAAGTCCTGGCATTCATAGTTTGTCCCAAACCAGATATCGGTGCTACCCGAAGCCAATCTGACGTATAATCCTCTTTCAATGAGCCCCATAACGCAATCTGTCTAGGAGATAGATGGAAGGTGGATTCATCCATTTGGGCAACACGTATGAAATATATATATATATGCCAATTTCTTCATAAGTTTGGGGGCAACGATCTCACTAGGATTACTCAAAAGGTCAACATCCATGTTCATGTTAAAAGTGTGCAAAGCATCATCAAATGAGGGGCCAGTAGTCACAATACCAGAACTGTGGAGAAGCTTAGTCTGTAAGCTGGCGGATTGAAGTCTAGAAGCAAGGAAGGCATAGTTCAAGACATCACCTGCAGAGTACATCCCAAGTCCCCTAAAGGCAAAAGGTAGGGTAGCCAATCGCCATTGCCAATCACCAAATCCGGGTCCAGAAGCAGTGACAATGCGTTCTAAAGAAGAACAAAGTGCTGCATCAAAAGAAACCTGAGTACCCTCAAAGACCCGAGGAGGACATGTGCGTATAGAAAAATATAACTTGGAAATACCAGCACATGCACGCAGTAGCAACAACTCACACTAAGGATCATTAAGCTTAGCAACAGCATCCATAAGCTCAATAGTTTTAGCAACCCTTTTCATAACAAGCTTACTACTAAACTCAAAGTCCACACTGGCAGGGCCACCTAATAATTTAACACCATGTGAAGGTCGAGAAATATTAGGGGGAAAAACACCAACATACCTGCTCCTGGGATCTTCCTTTGGCAAAAAAACCTCAGTTTTATCAACGTTGAGGTGTAATCCACAATTAGGTCCATCCATCATAATCAACACTAAAACCTTCCGGACAATCAAAGTATCCCCGATAATAGTACCATCATCTAGATACCAAGCTTGAAGAGAAAGGGTAAAGGAGTCTCTAATTTTACATACCAAGGGATGTAACACTAAAGCAAAAAGAAGAGGCCCAAGCGGATCACCCTGTTACACCCCTTGGTGCGACCATAAAGTATGCTCACCATAATATAATTTGGCAGGACTGGAGTAACAAAATTCCACCCAACGTGAAATTGCCGGAACACGAAGGCGAACTTCCCGTAACATAACTGCACGATCTACCATATTGAAGGCGTTTTTAAAGTCCAACAACAACATTGATAGACCAACATCACCCCCACGGTCTTCAATCAACCGATTCACAGCATGAAGAATTGCCTCTCCACCTCCCGAAACCCCAACACCAAATTGCAAACCATCAAAAAAACCATCCAAAGAATGTCCAATCATAGAAGCACAAACCTTGGAGACTAGTCGCCTCCAAATAGTCCCAACAACAATAGGACGGATTGATTGGTGCTAAACAGTCAGATAATATTAACCAAGTAATGGTCAATAAGTCAAACAGCCTAAACCAATACTCCGGTGAGTTTAGTGTTTCCCCTGATCGTTAGATCCCAACGAGATGTGAAATCTGAAATAAAACGACTTTGAGATCAGGTGAATTGAACAGGAAAAGGGTTTAAGTGATTTGTACTACTGAAATATAAGAGTGAATAACTTTAATAAGCTATATCAACTAATACGTGAAATCAGATAAGTACGAGTGAAAAAGGGACTGAAAACGTAAACGTTTATTAATTAAACGTAAACAAAAACAACTTTAACTGATAGTAAGATTTTACAAGCCTTAGGGGCTTAAATGCAAATTAAATAAATTTAAAATATTTATTTTATAATTAAAAACTATTTAATTAATTATTTTTATTTAATTACTATTATTAATTATTTAATAATTAACTAATAATTATGAAAATGCGAAATAAGTTTAGAAAGTTAAAATTAAAATTTCTAAAAATCTAAAATATTATAAAACTTATTTTAAAACTAAAATTATATTTTTCACACTATTTATCTATTTATGATTAATTATTTATTATTTAACTAATTATATTGATTAAAATTATTATAAATACTAAAAACACTTAGATAATTATGAAAAATTTTATATATCTAATTAACCATCATAGGAATCCTAAAAAATTATAAAAACTTTATATTATGTATTTTTAATCTAATTTACTAATTATTATTCTATTTATAGATTAATATCTAATTAAACTAATTAAATTATGAAAACTAGGAAATGAACAGTATAAATAACAATAAAATTTCTAAAATTATTTTATGACTTATAAAAGCTAGGAAAAATATAAAATATAGGTGTTACCTTATAAAAATATATTATGCTATTTAATTCTTATTTATTATTTAATTATTAATTTAACTAATATTAATTCTAAATAACACTAGATGACAAAATAAAATTCTGGAAAAATTTATAAAATTAATTTAATATATAAGAGATTTAATAAAAATATAAAATAGCAGAAGTGCTTATAAATAAGCTAAAAAGAAAATTAAATAGATAATTTCTATTAAATAGAAGCTATCACTATAATTAAGTTTGGTTTTTTTCTAGTTTTTCTTTTATAAAACTAATAAAATACTTAAAATATGAAACTTTAATAAAGGAAATTAATTTATAATCACAGAATAAGCACTATGAGTGCTTATTATCCAAACAGTTGACTTTTTATTGACTTTACTAAGAAATAAGCTCAACTGAGCTTGTGTGGGGTCCACAAGGTAAAACTTGATTCCTCAGAGTCTGTTGAACATGTATAAGCAAGAAAAAGCACAAGGTGTTGGCTGAATAAGCCAAAAAGCCACAATAAGCTTATGCTTATTTGTTTTCTGAGACAGAATATGGGACAGACTTAAGGGCTTATTCTAAGTGGGGTCCAGTGAGTCCAAGGTCAAAATTATGGTCAATGGTAGTTCCCTGGTAGGAGGGGGGTTGAAAGAGCCTATTTATGAGGTGTGGGACCCACTGAGTCAACCACAATGGACCACCAAAGGTGGTGGGTGAGCCAAGGTCTGCTGAGACAGGGCAATCACCTTGCCCTGCAGCTCAGTTCAAGGGGCATTTTGGTCCAATAAAAAAAATCACAAACATATGCAATCTATGAAATTAACAAGTTCAGCTGGTAGGGTTTACTCACAACAATTTTCAGATCCCAAATCACAACACAAAATTCATAAAAATTATTGCCATTTTGATGAAAATATGAACATGCAACTTTTGACTTTTACTACTTTTAAGCACAGTTGACTTTTATGAGTTTTGATTGGTTTAAACTAATCTAATATGTTATAATTAGCTATTATGAGACCAAATTAAGGTTGATGCATCAATTTTAAACCAAATGGGTGAAAATGAGGTACTAACTGATCCACAGTGGACTGTTATGGATCTCACAATGAGATTTTGACTTTTGTGTGTTTTAATACCAAATGACTTGTTTCCCTGGGTTTTATTCCATCCAAACAATGAACTGAAACAAAGAATGGCACAGATGAACAAGTATAGCAGTGTAAATAACCTACAACCAAACACCCCTATTCCAACTGATTTAAGAGATTTTCAAAGAAAGAGAGTGCTTTCAACCAACCTACTAACTCCAAACCCTATATTATACTTATGTAAATCTGTTAAAACCTTAATTCCTCAGAAATTATAACAATAACTCAGAAATCAAATTTAAGTTATATAACACTTGATTATAAAATACTAAACAACTATAAAAACTAATGAACAATTATTATATTTTTATCTATTTTATAACTAAATAACTCTATTTAAACAACAATAATACAGAAATAATCAATTACACTAATATTGTAGAAAATTGAACTTGAAAATGAAATTTAAACTTACAACTTTGGGACTGTGAGAACAAAACCATGAACCAAGATCAATTATGTGACTCCCATGAGTCTCTAAACCATAATCCAAGCTGCTTCCCTTTTCAAATCACTCTGAATCAGAATTCCAACTCAAAACTTGCACAGTTTGACTATTGTTGACCAACTTTGTAATTTTGAGTTTTGTTAGCTAAAATGAGTTTTTAAGTTACTAGAAGCATTTATGAACTTCCTGGGAGCTTATGTGAGCTTATTATGTCTATATCATCAGCTAAAAACACAATATCAATACACATGAGAATTTTTGAAACTTAAAAATAGCATAAACTGATATTTAGATTTATAATGTAATTGAGTACTTGAAATGGCTTGATTACAGTGTGAAAACACTTGACAAAGTAACTTAGAGCTTAATACAACACTGGAAATACAAGGATTAAAAAGTCGACATACATAATTTAAAAATACAACTAGATATCTTCCACATTGCTTCCCTCCTCTTCTTTATAGACTAAAAAGCTTCCTTGTCGACCTCTGAGCAAATCCCATCACATCTCAGCCTTTGAATTCAACTCTATCATCAAAACCGTCCATTTGGCATTTTGGCGCCAAAATTCAAACACGTGGCTAGGGCAGAGATTTTGCAATTAAAGAACTTTGGAATGATGTACGAGGTGTAGGGAGACAATTGAGATATTTTTTTGGCAAGTTGAGGCTTAGGATGGAAAACAGAGGATTGGAACTGGTTTGGAGGGAATTTTGGGTGAGAAGTGCATTTATTGTGGTGGGTTGTAGTCACAGAGGTGGTGGAGGGAGCGGGTGAGTAGAGTAGTGAGGTGGAGGGTGCAAGGTGGCAAAATACCACCTGGTATGGTGGTCTGTGTGGAGGTGGTGGTATTGGGAGGGATGGGTGAACAGTGCCTAGTGTTTGACCCGGGTCAACGCCCGTTTTAAATAAAAGGGTGCATTGGGTTTACTTGGTGGGCTGGGTAAAAACTGGGCTCAAGAAAAATAAAAAGGGTTGGGCTAGGTTAGTGTTTGGATTGGGTTGGTTTTAGTTTTGGGGTTTATTAATAAAATGGGGGTCCGGTTGGTTTTAAGTAAACAAGGACCAATTTTGAATTTTGACAAAAATTGAGGGACTGATTTTGTAATTTCCCAAAGTATTTTCAAATATTATTCTTGTCATTTATTAATAACCCAAGGACCAAAGATGTATTTTTTTCATTTTCAAAACCCAGGGACCTTTTCTGCCAATTCCACAAACTCCAGGGACCAAACCTGTAATTTTCTGATTTTTGAAGGGTTTAACTTGTAACTTCTCAAAAGTTATCATAAGGACCAATTTTGTCAATTTAGAATAGTGCAAGGTTTATTTTTCACATTTTCCATTTTTCAAAACCTTAGGGACTAATTTTGACACTTTTCAAAGTTGAGGGACCAAAGTTGTATATATGTGATTTTAAACTTTAAAGGACTATTTCTTACAACTTATGAATCCCAAGGACCTTTTATGACATTTGTACAAGTTTTGATTTACCAGGGACTAGTTTTGCCAATTTTTCAAAGTTCAGGGACTGAAACTGTAAATTATGTGAAATGTTTTGTTTTTCATCAGTTTTCAATCCTTATGCATAAAAACACAATCCAGGGATAATTTTATGTATTTTAAGGCATTCCTGTGTGTTTTCATATGTTTTTGCAGCTTAAATGTAACAGAAATGATGAGTATTTATACACTCATCAATCCCCCACACTAAAATATTGCTAGTCCCTAGCAATCTATTTGAGAAAAAATTAATGGATTTTTACTCTTTACCAAAAGCCATCACTTCTGGAGTAGCCAGGTGTAAGAACTGTGGCACACCTGATAACCGTGTGATTTTTAGCAAACCACCTGCTGTCAACTGATTTGATTTGTCTTTACCAGAAGCCGTTTGCTTCTGGACTAGCCAACTCTTGATGGAATAGTCAACATCTTGGTGAGCTGATTACCAATTATGGATTTTCTACGGCCTTTACCACAAGCCATAATCTTGCAGGCTAGCCAACTCATTAGCTTTTTAGGATAATGGGGAGTTGAGGAACCATACAATTTTTGGCAAATTGCAAGCCATCAACGGTTTTGAGATGTCTTTACTAAGAGCCGTTTGCTCCTGGACTAGCCAATCCTGTTGTGGGTTAGACATGGAGGATTGATACCATTTATTGCATTTCTAAGTGTGAAAAAACTTTAAATTTTGATCAAATGAGGGTGCTTGATGGAACATGTGTTTGAATTCATGAGAATCCCCCCCCCCCCCACACTTAGAAATGAATATTGCCCTCAATATTCAAAACACCGGGTGTTAAACCGATATTTGAAACGTAAGAAGGAAATATTAATAACCTTTATTTTAGGCTATTTACATACGAACTCACTTTTTTCTTTTGTTTTAAACTTTTTTCTTTTTTATTTTTATTTATTTTTTTTTCAAAGATATATACATATATACAACATGTGGGGCATCTCCCCCACACTAGGTGGTAGAAAAGAGAAAGAAATCAGAAATATGAGTGAAAACCCATATTGCTATGCTTTTGATTACCGAGTCACTAGCTTGACTCGACCTCGAATTGATTTGTCTATGAGGTAGCTTGTTTTTGATTCCTGAGTCACTAGCTTGACTCGACCCCAAATTTAATTGTCCTTGGGGAAAGTTTGGAGATCCGGGACAACCATGTTTGGGATGTCCTCTCCAAAGTAGTGTTTAACACGATGGCCATTTACTTTAAAACATGGACCGTCATTTTGAGATAACTCAACGGTACTATATGGATAAACCTTTGTGATAGTAAATGGACCAGTCCAACGGGTTTTTAATTTACCCGAGAAGATCTTTAATCTAGAGTTAAAGAGAAGTACTCGATCACCAACGTTAAAAACGCGGTTCTTTATTTTTGAGTCATGTATTCTCTTTGTTTTTTCTTTATAGATTAAAGAGTTCTCGTAAGCCTAATCACGTAGTTCATTTAATTCATTCATTTGAACTTTTCTGTGATCACCCGCAGTTTTGAGGTCAAAGTTGGCATGTTTCAAAGCCCAGTAGGCTTTGTGCTCAAGTTCCATCGGTAAATGACATGTCTTTCCGTACACAAGCTTGTAAGGTGTACACCCAATGGGTGTTTTATAAGCTGTACAAAAGGCCCATAGTGCGTCATCTAATTTATCCGACCAGGCAGCACGGTTTTCACCAACAGTCCTCTCAAGTATCCTTTTGATACCACGATTTGAAACCTCCACTTGCCCACTTGTTTGTGGGTGATACGCAGTAGAAAGACGGTGGGTTACACCATACTTTTGCATGACTTTATCAAATTTGTCATTGCAGAAATGCGTACCACGATCACTTATAATAGCACGTGGGGTTCCAAAACGGGCAAAAAGAGATTTCAGGAATTTCACTACAACTCGGGCATCATTCGTGTGTAAAGCTTTTGCTTCAACCCACTTTGATAAATAATCAACTGCCACAAGTATGTACTTGTTTCCTCTGGATGATGGAAATGGCCCCATAAAGTCAATGCCCCAGATATCAAATATTTCACATACTTGAATAGCATTTTGTGGCATCTCATTTCTTTGTGAAATGTTTCCATGACGCTGACAAGCGTCACAGGTTTTAATGAGATCCTGGGCATCTTTATAAATTGTGGGCCAGAAGAATCCGGAATCAAACACCTTTTTGGCGGTGTAATTAGGACTATGATGTCCCCCAGTGGGTCCAGCATGGCAAGCCTTAAGAATTTCAGTGGCTTCCTGTCCATATACACACCGTCGGATGACTTGATCCGCACAGATTTTGAATAAGTAGGGGTCATCCCAGAAGTAATGTTTAACATCTTTAAAGAATTTATTCTTCTGTTGGGTTGACATCCCTTTCACAACAAAGTTACCCGCATGATAGTTTGCGAAGTTGGCAATCCATGGGGTAGTAGAATCTCCGCGAAAAGTAACCGCATTAAGTGTTTCGAGAGGAAATGTTTCATTTATTTCCTTTTTCTCATACACATTTTGATGAGGGTTCTCTAATCGGGACAAATGATCAGCAGCCAGGTTCTCATCTCCTTTTTTATCACGAATAATGATATCAAATTCCTGGAGGAGGAGAACCCAACGGAGCAATCTCGGCTTTGCATCTTGTTTTGCAAATAAATATTTAAGAGCCGAATGATCCGTATACACTACGCTTTTAGTCAAGATTAAGTATGTCCGAAATTTCTCAAAGGCATACACCACAGCTAATAATTCTTTTTCTGTAGTGGTGTAATGTGTTTGAGCTTCGTTCATAGTTTTGCTTGCGTAGTGGATAGGCTGAAAGTGTTTCGTTTTGCGTTGCCCCAAGACTGCACCGATAGCAAAATCACTTGCATCGCACATAAGCTCGAAGGGTAAATCCCAGTCGGGGGCAATAAGAATGGGTGCCTCAGTAAGCTTTTTCTTTAATGTTTCAAAAGCTTCGATGCACTCTGGTGAAAAGATAAAAGGAGTATCCTTTTCAAGGAGATGAGTCATAGGCCGTGAGATTTTAGAAAAATCTTGTATAAATCGACGATAGAAACCGGCATGACCCAAGAAACTCCTAATACCTTTGACAGTAGTAGGGTGAGGCAGTTTTGCAATGACATCAACCTTAGCTCTGTCAACCTCAATCCCATTCTTGGAAATCTTATGGCCGAGGACAATGCCCTCTTTGACCATAAAGTGACTCTTTTCCCAATTTAGACATAGATTGGTGTCTTTACACCTTTTCAACATTTTTTCTAAATTGGTGAGACATGTTTGGAATGAATCCCCAATGACCGAAAAGTCATCCATAAAGACCTCCATAGTTTTACCGATCATGTCGGTAAATATGGCCATCATGCACCTCTGGAACGTACCTAGAGCATTACATAAGCCAAAAGGCATACGTTTATAAGCAAAGGTTCCATAAGGGCATGTAAAGGTAGTCTTTTCTTGATCCGAATGATCAATGGGGATTTGGAAGTATCCTGAGAAACCATCAAGGAAACAATAGTACTCGTTCCCTGCTAATCTCTCAAGCATCTGGTCCATAAAGGGCAGCGGGAAGTGGTCTTTGCGGGTGGCATCATTTAACTTACGATAGTCAATGCAAACACGCCATCCGGTAACCAGCCGAGTTGGAATCAACTCATTTTCCTTATTAGTGACAACAGTAATGCCACCCTTTTTTGGGACGCAATGAATGGGACTAACCCATGGACTGTCAGAGATAGGGTAAATCAATCCTGCATCAAGAAGTTTAAGAACCTCTTGTTTAATTACATCATGGATTTTTGGATTCACCCTTCTTTGATGTTGCACTGCAGGCTTGAAGTCATCCTCTATCAAGATTTTGTGTGTACAAAAATCTGGGTTAATACCCTTAATATCGGAGAGTTTCTAAGCAATTGCTTGCTTGTTTGACTTCAAGACCTTTATGAGAGCACTCTTCTCCTCAACACTTAAACCTTTAGCAATAATGACGGGTAATTTATCATCACCCTCCAAGAATGCGTATTCAAGATGAGGAGGTAAGTCCTTGAGTTCGACCTCAGGAAAATCATCAGTTTCCTCAACATATTTGATTTCCTGATTATGAAGTTGTACGGGAGGGAGTGGAGGAGAATTGTCTTGGTTTAGCAATCTCTCAAGGAGAAGAATATCTCCCTCCAGATCAATCTCAGTGTTATCAATTCCTGATGGAACTGAATCACTTTTGAGAAAAGCCTCGACCTCTTCCAAAAGGAAATCACTTCCCTCAAACGGAGTGAGAGAAGGGGAAGAGTCGGAAATGATAGGTTCAGATGATGGAGTGGCATCCCCACTCACAGAATTATGAGAATAACCAAGAAACTCTTGAGAGTACTCCTCAGAAGCAATGTCTATGATATCTATTTGATTAACTGCTTCAGAATCATAATTGGAGGAGTACCTCGAGGTTTGATCGAGGTTAAATGTAACAGCTTCATTACCCACACGCAGAGTAATTTCTTTCTCAAATACATCGATAAGAGCACGGCCCGTTCTAAGGAAACCCCTCCCAACAATGAGAGGGACCCTTTGATCAGCATCGAAATCAACCACTACAAAGTCAGCGGGGAGATGAAATTCTCCTACCTTTACAAACACGTCCTCGGCAATGCCGAGAGGACGAGATATCGATCGGTCTGCAAGCTCTAAAGTCATACAGGTAGGAGTAAGATCAGGAAGAGAAAGTTTCTTCCAAACTGAGTATGGCATTAGGTTGATACTTGCACCAAGATCGGCCAAGGCATAGCAATCAACCATTCCCGGAAATACACATGGTATTAGAAATTTTCCAGGATCTCCCAGCTTCTCGGGAAGCTTCTTTAAAAGAACTGCTGAGCAGTTCTCATTCAAGGGAGTCTTTGCCATTTCAAACAGTTTTTCCTTGTTGCTTAACAAGTGTTTGATTGTCGATGCAAATTTGGGCATCAGAATAATAGCATCCGCAAAGCTAATGTCAAAATGCAAATCTTGGAAGATTTGAAAGAATTTATCCATTTGGTGACTAGCTTTTTCACGGAGCTTTTGTTCACTCAAGCGTGAGGGGTAAGGAATAGAGGAGGTAGAAGGTCTGGACTGAGGTGTTTCAACTGGAATATCATTTGGTTCAAAAACAACTCTAGGTTTTGGTTTGGGTTTCGGGACAACATGAGGTGGGACGTCTTGGGTACCTCCCTTATGAGTAGGAAGTACTTCGTCCTTATTTACCTCGACGTTATTTTCCACTACCTTGGGAGGAGAAGAAGAAGGGGTAGTGGGAACAGTAGGTCCATCATATGAAACTCCGCTCCTGGTCGTGATCGCCTTTGCATCGCCCCTCGGGTTTGCGATCGTGTTGCTCGGAAGTTTTCCAGAGCCCGAGGGTTGTTCATTTAAAGATTTCTTAATTTCAGAAATCTGGCTGACCAACAACCTGTTTGTCTCTTCTTGAGTTTTCATGAACTGCTTTAACAACTCATCGGATGATGGTTGTGGAGCTGGGAGAATGGCTTGTGTTTGGTTAGGGAAATTTTGGACACGGTTATTTTGATTATAACCTTGTTGTGGCTGAAAATTCCCTTGATTTGGATTACCATTTCCCTGAAAATGATTTCCGGGGTTGAAATTGTTTCTGTTAAAGTTTCCTTGATTGTGGAAACCTTGATTCTGTCCAGGATGGAAATTCCCTTGGTTTTGATAACCTTGGTTCATTCGTGGTTGGTTTTGGTTTCTGTTTTGCAAATTTGGGTTTTGATTAAACCCGGGTGGTCCCATATGTGTGTTAGCACGGTAACTTGGTTCAATTTGAGGACGGTATTGATTACCCCCTGATTTGTAGTACCGGCTAAGGCATTGGCTTCAAAAGGACTACCATCGGTGGCAGTACAATTGTAGTAAGCATGTGGGCCACCACAAGTGACACAAACTTCCACTTTTTTAACTTCAGCATGTGAAGGGTTTTGTGTGAAAGTGACTTTTTTCTGGCTTTAGAGAACCAAAGCTTGAATGGCGTCCGTGAGTTTATCTATCTTAGCATCGGTGCTAGAAGTACTCACGGGCGATGAAGTAGAAGGACTAGCACTCACTTGGGAGTTATATGGTTTTGTGCGTGTAGTGCGGACTTTGGACTTATTTTCAATGATTTCTAAAGCTTCTTTTGTGGTTTTGCTCAAAAAATTACCTCCCGCGGAGGCATTGAGAGAATCTTGGTCAGATTGACTCACACCATTATAAAACGTGTCAATTTGCATTAATCATGATGAGGACATCGACGAAGCAGTTCTTTGAAACGATCCTATGCGTCACCAAACGATTCATCAAACCTTTGAGTAAATTTGATGATTTCATTTTTAAGACTTGTCGTTCTGGACGGGGGAAAAAATTCGTTTACAAATTTGGTAACTAAATCTTCCCATGACGTTATGGAACGAGGAGGTTGTTTTTCCAGCCAAATCCGGGTTGCTCCCTCAAGAGAAAATGGGAAAAGAAGAAGTTTGACTGCTTCAGAAGGGACGTTCTTGTATTTGATGGTAGAAGTAATTTTATTAAACCATCGAATATGAGCATGGGGATCATCCCTCTCAAAACCATAAAATTGGCTTGAAGTTACTAGATTTAGTAACCCGGTTTTGAGCTCAAAGTATTCAGCCACAATGGCTGGGACAACAATAGCATCTCCGTAACCCTCAATGGGTGCTTGGAGAAGCTCATTCATCGGACGGTCTTCCGCCATGATAACTTTCTTAGGTGAAACAGCACGTTCCTCAGATACGGCTGTTGGGGCAGAACGTCTACGGCGACTTCGAGGAATTCTGACAAGCTCACGTAAAGGGCTTGTTGACCTAGAAGAACGAGTGCGCATGCACTAGAGACGACTCTAAGAATCCTTAGAGTGACGGGAAATTACAAATAAAATATGAACAAAAAGATGATATATAACAAAGTGTGAAAATTCAAACTCACAGATATTTCAAAAAGTCGTAATACGCAGCACACCTCCCCGGCAGCGGCGCCAAATTTTGATTGGTGTTAAACAGTCAGATAATATTAACCAAGTAATGGTCAATAAGTCAAACAGCCTAAACCAATACTCCGGTGAGTTTAGTGTTTCCCCGGATCGTTAGATCCCAACGAGATGTGAAATCTGAAATAAAACGACTTTGAGATCAGGTGAATTGAACAGGAAAAGGGTTTAAGTGATTTGTACTACTGAAATATAAGAGTGAATAACTTTAATAAGCTATATCAACTAATACGTGAAATCAGATAAGTACGAGTGAAAAAGGGACTGAAAACGTAAACGTTTATTAATTAAACGTAAACAAAAACAACTTTAACTGATAGTAGAATTTTACAAGCCTTAGGGGCTTAAATGCAAATTAAATAAATTTAAAATATTTATTTTATAATTAAAAACTATTTAATTAATTATTTTTATTTAATTACTATTATTAATTATTTAATAATTAACTAATAATTATGAAAATGCGAAATAAGTTTAGAAAGTTAAAATTAAAATTTCTAAAAATCTAAAATATTATAAAACTTATTTTGAAACTAAAATTATATTTTTCACACTATTTATCTATTTATGATTAATTATTTATTATTTAACTAATTATATTGATTAAAATTATTATAAATACTAAAAACACTTAGATAATTATGAAAAATTTTATATATCTAATTAACCATCATAGGAATCCTAAAAAATTATAAAAACTTTATATTATGTATTTTTAATCTAATTTACTAATTATTATTCTATTTATTGATTAATATCTAATTAAACTAATTAAATTATGAAAACTAGTAAATGAACATTATAAATAACAATAAAATTTCTAAAATTATTTTATGACTTATAAAAGCTAGGAAAAATATAAAATATAGGTGTTACCTTATAAAAATATATTATGCTATTTAATTCTTATTTATTATTTAATTATTAATTTAACTAATATTAATTCTAAATAACACTAGATGACAAAAGAAAATTCTGGAAAAATTTATAAAATTACTTTAATATATAAGAGATTTAATAAAAATATAAAATAGCAGAAGTGCTTATAAATAAGCTAAAAAGAAAATTAAATAGATAATTTCTATTAAATTGAAGCTATCACTATAATTTAGTTTGGTTTTTTTCTGGTTTTTCTTTTATAAAACTATTAAAATACTTAAAATATGAAACTTTAATAAAGGAAATTAATTTATAATCAGAGAATAAGCACTATGAGTGCTTATTATCCAAACAGTTGACTTTTTGTTGACTTTACTAAGAAATAAGCTCAACTGAGCTTGTGTGGGGTCCACAAGGTAAAACTTGATTCCTCAGAGTCTATTGAACATGTATAAGCAAGAAAAAGCACAAGGTGTTGGCTGAATAAGCCAAAAAGCCACAATAAGCTTATGCTTATTTGTTTTCTGAGACAGAATATGGGACAGACTTAAGGGCTTATTCTAAGTGGGGTCCAGTGAGTCCAAGGTCAAAATTATGGTCAATGGTAGTTCCCTGGTAGGAGGGGGGTTGAAAGAGCCTATTTATGAGGTGTGGGACCCACTGAGTCAACCACAATGGACCACCAAAGGTGGTGGGTGAGCCAAGGTCTGCTGAGACAGGGCAATCACCTTGCCCTGCAGCTCAGTTCAAGGGGCATTTTGGTCCAATAAAAAAAATCACAAACATATGCAATCTATGAAATTAACAAGTTCAGCTGGTAGGGTTTACTCACAACAATTTTCAGATCCCAAATCACAACACAAAATTCATAAAAATTATTGCCATTTTGATGAAAATATGAACATGCAACTTTTGACTTTTACTACTTTTAAGCACAGTTGACTTTTATGAGTTTTGATTGGTTTAAACTAATCTAATATGTTATAATTAGCTATTATGAGACCAAATTAAGGTTGATGCATCAATTTTAAACCAAATGGGTGAAAATGAGGTACTAACTGATCCACAGTGGACTGTTATGGATCTCACAATGAGATTTTGACTTTTGTGTGTTTTAATACCAAATGACTTGTTTCCCTGGGTTTTATTCCATCCAAACAATGAACTGAAACAAAGAATGGCACAGATGAACAAGTATAGCAGTGTAAATAACCTACAACCAAACACCCCTATTCCAACTGATTTAAGAGATTTTCAAAGAAAGAGAGTGCTTTCAACCAACCTACTAACTCCAAACCCTATATTATACTTATGTAAATCTGTTAAAACCTTAATTCCTCAGAAATTATAACAATAACTCAGAAATCAAATTTAAGTTATATAACACTTGATTATAAAATACTAAACAACTATAAAAACTAATGAACAATTATTATATTTTTATCTATTTTATAACTAAATAACTCTATTTAAACAACAATAATACAGAAATAATCAATTACACTAATATTGTAGAAAATTGAACTTGAAAATGAAATTTAAACTTACAACTTTGGGACTGTGAGAACAAAACCATGAACCAAGATCAATTATGTGACTCCCATGAGTCTCTAAACCATAATCCAAGCTGCTTCCCTTTTCAAATCACTCTGAATCAGAATTCCAACTCAAAACTTGCACAGTTTGACTATTGTTGACCAACTTTGTAATTTTGAGTTTTGTTAGCTAAAATGAGTTTTTAAGTTACTAGAAGCATTTATGAACTTCCTGGGAGCTTATGTGAGCTTATTATGTCTATATCATCAGCTAAAAACACAATATCAATACACATGAGAATTTTTGAAACTTAAAAATAGCATAAACTGATATTTAGATTTATAATGTAATTGAGTACTTGAAATGGCTTGATTACAGTGTGAAAACACTTGACAAAGTAACTTAGAGCTTAATACAACACTGGAAATACAAGGATTAAAAAGTCGACATACATAATTTAAAAATACAACTAGATATCTTCCACATTGCTTCCCTCCTCTTCTTTATAGACTAAAAAGCTTCCTTGTCGACCTCTGAGCAAATCCCATCACATCTCAGCCTTTGAATTCAACTCTATCATCAAAACCGTCCATTTGGCATTTTGGCGCCAAAATTCAAACACGTGGCTAGGGCAGAGATTTTGCAATTAAAGAACTTTGGAATGATGTACGAGGTGTAGGGAGACAATTGAGATATTTTTTTGGCAAGTTGAGGCTTAGGATGGAAAACAGAGGATTGGAACTGGTTTGGAGGGAATTTTGGGTGAGAAGTGCATTTATTGTGGTGGGTTGTAGTCACAGAGGTGGTGGAGGGAGCGGGTGAGTAGAGTAGTGAGGTGGAGGGTGCAAGGTGGCAAAATACCACCTGGTATGGTGGTCTGTGTGGAGGTGGTGGTATTGGGAGGGATGGGTGAACAGTGCCTAGTGTTTGACCCGGGTCAACGCCCGTTTTAAATAAAAGGGTGCATTGGGTTTACTTGGTGGGCTGGGTAAAAACTGGGCTCAAGAAAAATAAAAAGGGTTGGGCTAGGTTAGTGTTTGGATTGGGTTGGTTTTAGTTTTGGGGTTTATTAATAAAATGGGGGTCCGGTTGGTTTTAAGTAAACAAGGACCAATTTTGAATTTTGACAAAAATTGAGGGACTGATTTTGTAATTTCCCAAAGTATTTTCAAATATTATTCTTGTCATTTATTAATAACCCAAGGACCAAAGATGTATTTTTTTCATTTTCAAAACCCAGGGACCTTTTCTGCCAATTCCACAAACTCCAGGGACCAAACCTGTAATTTTCTGATTTTTGAAGGGTTTAACTTGTAACTTCTCAAAAGTTATCATAAGGACCAATTTTGTCAATTTAGAATAGCGCAAGGTTTATTTTTCACATTTTCCATTTCTCAAAACCTTAGGAACTAATTTTGACACTTTTCAAAGTTGAGGGACCAAAGTTGTATATATGTGATTTTAAACTTTAAAGGACTATTTCTTACAACTTTTGAATCCCAAGGACCTTTTATGACATTTGTACAAGTTTTGGTTTACCAAGGACTAGTTTTGCCAATTTTTCAAAGTTCAGGGACTGAAACTGTAAATTATGTGAAATGTTTTGTTTTTCATCAGTTTTCAATCCTTATGCATAAAAACACAATCCAGGGATAATTTCATGTATTTTAAGGCATTCCTGTGTGTTTTCATATGTTTTTGCAACTTAAATGTAACAGAAATGATGAGTATTTATACACTCATCACGGATCCCCCCTCCTGGTTTTACCAAAGGCGTGAGAGGAGCACTAGCAACATACTCGCCCAATGCCCTTGGGCATTTACCCTCAAGAAAAAGGTTCACAACCTGGGTCATAGAAGCAACTAACTCATCAGAAATAGCAACGGCAGCACCATTTAAACAATCCAAAAGGTTTTGGGCACGCAAACCATCCCGTCCACAAGAAGTACCACGAGGGAAACTCTTAATCATATCAAGAACCGTAGCAAGAGATGCCAAAAGGTGATGATGATCAATAGGTATGTCTGGCAAAAGGAGAGCAGATTGAAAAGGGTGCTTAGCTTTAAAATCCTCAAGAGTAGTACCATCATAAGCCGCAATACCTGAAGAAGAAAGAACTCTGACAGCAGCAGTGTAATGGCCATTACAAATCTTCCTCTTACACTGTTTAATATTACGGTCACCCAAGTCCAAGTCTTCCTCATCATCATCATTATTATTATTATTATTATTATTATTATTATTATTATTATTATTATTATTATTATTATTATTATTATCGTCATCATTATTATTATTATCATTATGATTGTTATTGTCATTGCTATTATTGTTGTTGTTGTTGTTGTTGTTGTTGTTGTTATTATTATTATTATTATTATTATTATTATTATTATTATTATTATTATTATTATTATTATTATTATTATTATTATTGTTCTTTCTACTGTTAACTTTATTGCTATTATTGTTGTTGTTGTTGCTGCTGTTGTTATTGTTGCTGTTGCTGTTGCCGTTGCTACTGCCACTGTCGCTGTCGCTGTCGTTGTGGTTGTCGTTGTCGTTGTCATTATCATTATCATTATCATTATCATTCAAAGCTACCCATGACCTTTTGGGCACAAGCAGTTAATACTGCTTGTTATGTGCAAAACAGGGTTTTAGTAGTTCAATCTAAAAACAAGACACCTTATGAACTCTTTAAAGGTAGAACTCCTACTTTAGGTTTTCTAAGACCATTTGGATGTCATGTTACCATTCTTAATACCTTAGACCATTTGGGAAAATTTGATGGGAAATCAGATGAGGGTTTCTTTGTTGGATACTCTATGGTTAGTAAAGCTTTTAGGGTATACAATTTAAGAGCCAAGAAAGTAGAGGAAAACCTGAATGTTGAATTTTTAGAGAATAAATCTAATATTGCAGGTGCTGGTCCAGAATGGCTATTTGATCTTGATTCTTTAACCCGTTCTATAAATTATGTACCACTTGTTACAGGTATAGATACTAATGATTTTGTAGGTTCAGAAGAATATGTTGATGTTGATGAACCAAGTAGGGAGAAAGAAGATGATCAAGATCATACACTGATGCCAATTTGGGACTATTCTGGTGATTATTTGATAAAGATTTATTTGATACGCTTTTAAGGGGTCATTTAAGCCCTAAATCGTAAATTGATGGTCAAATATTACCTCAAATCGCTTCTTTTCTCATTTTAGGTACTTGAGACGAGAATTCTAGAAAATAGAGCATTTTGGACGTTTTTGGAGTCAAAATAAAGAAACTAAGCTGGAAAATACACCTGACGACGTCACGCTTTACAAGGTGACGCCGTCACTTGAAGATTCAAGAGGTGGAAATAATTGCAAGTGACGCTCCAGAAAACTTTTAGTGGAATTACATGTTACGGCGACACGTGTAATTGGAAGTAGGACGACTGGTTCTAGTGTTACAAGAGACGGCCCAAAGGAAATAACAAGTGACGACGTCAAGCAGCTGGATTGGGCAACACGAAACCCTAATGACGGCGAGATGACGGCGTCAGGACCTATAACCTGACGCCGTCACCTTTGTATGTCTATATATAGTTTTGAATTTTTTCATTCATAAGTGTGGAACTTTAGAGTACAATGATGACATCAAATAAGTACATTATTTTGTCATCATTTGTCCTATTTAATTGACTTGTTTTATTATATTTTGTATGAGAATTAGTGCTTCATCGTTTACATTAGTAATTCTCAGGTAAAAACAAGCAATTGGTAAAACTTGGCGATTTTGGACGAAATATGGAGATAAATGATCAAAACTGGAAAAGTCTGCTGAATAGAAAAGATTAAAGACCATTGCCTAACTTTGAAACATGCGCCGCATCTAATTTTATCATGCGCCGCATATGAAACTTTGGTCAATGAAACTATAAATACCCCAAGACCTAGACGAATTTTGTGTGCAACATAACCCTAAGGAGACGAATTCAGACGACAAGACAACACAAGACACACCTCCAAAGAAGATTTTAGAGCAGTAAGAAGGTCCTGCATGTGTTTAATTCATTAAGTAGTTTTGTTTTATTATATTAGTAAACTATAATCCATCAGTATTGATGGGCTTGTGGCCGCCATACTGATCCCCTTAAAATTTCTTTCCCATCGATTATAAGTTTATATAATGTTTTTTTGTTGACATGTATATGTGCTTTGATAACCTCTGTGTCTAGCTGTGTTTTGCCCGGGCTGCCATACCCCCTCCACGCTTACTTATCTAGCGTCTAGAAAGTAAGATAGGCATAAGTGATCATTAAGAGTTTACTCGCCTATATTTAGGATCCAACGAGAGAGAAGAGTTTACGATACTCATCATATAAAACTAGCAATAAAACAAGTGACAAGCTACTTAACAGACTTCTATCTGTATCTATTATCTATCTGTGTACGTGTTAGTCTATCACTTTTTCGTTGTCAATAGTTTTATTAGTTTAATTAAAAAACCAAATCTATGTTAGTCTCTCAGGCTAAAACCCCCCTTTGCGCTAGATTAGATTGTAAAGCTAACTTAGTGTATTTGAAATACTGATTAGATTAACAAGATAATTCGTTTCACTCTTAGTGATCAATACTCTGCTTACCACTATATACATATTGATTTGGTACACTGCTCGTTAGTGTGTATGTTATAGGATAAGTCGGCTAAATATAAATGTAAACCTTGAATAGGAAAAATCACTCTATACTACACGTGACACAACGCGCATGAAGTTTTTTGGCGCCATTGACGAGGAGTGAATTGTTAATTATCTGTTTTTCTATTAGTATTTTAAATTAAGTTTTCTAACTTTTTAGGTTTTTTGATTCTAACCACTAACTTTGTTGTGTATTAGTTAGATTGCATTCATTGTATATTTTGCATTTTTGTTTTTTTTTATGTGTTTGTTTTTTTTTCTTTTTTTTTTTTTTGTAATTTTTTTTGTTTTTCTACATTATCTTCTGTCCCTGCACTTTGCTGATACAAACGATACGGCGCATCTATTTTTTAGATGTGGCATATGGCGTTTTAATTTTTATACAGCGCATCTAATTTATTAAATCGAGTACGGCGCATCTATCCCCTAGTTGCGGCGTATTCTGTTTTTAATCAGAAATTTTTTCAGGAACTTTAACAGACATACGGGTGCATCTGTTTTTCAGATACGACACATTACTTATTAAAAACAATTTTCGTGTTTATTAAATTAAAGAGAACCGGCGCATCGATTTGTCGATACGGCGCATCTATATAAAAATCAAAAATCTTGTGTTCTGAAACGTAACGAAGATACGGCGTATTAGCTTTTGTTTATACGGCGCATCCATTTTTTATAAATATAAGTAATTTTTGATAGCTTAAAAGATACGGCACATTTAATTTATCTGAGCGGCGTATTGATTTTCTGAATAAGAGTCTGATTTAATTTTTAACGTATAAGATACGGCACATCCTATTTTTAGGATACGGCGCATCATCTGCAGATATCAGCAACTTTTATTATTTATTGTTGTTCCATTATTTCTGTGATAATTTTTCTCCGAACGAATCCTACTGACGATTTTACCTATGATGACAGGGATCATGGAAGATATCACTATGAACGAATATTTAGCTATGGAACATGCAAAGTCAAAGGAGTGGAATGTTTCTCCTACTAAGAAATTATGGTCCTTGGAGAATGATGATGACGAATGTGGGATTTATGAAGTCAATCTGCGCAAGTTCCCTGCAATATGCATTCATGAAGATTCTGATTAGAATGATGAACACTTGAGTCCGATCTTTTATGAGACTTATAATGCTATTGTTTGTGACCTACGAGTTTCTGATTATTTGTTCGAATCAAGGTCTCACGTCACTGTACCGGTATGCTCGATTGAAACAAAAGAAGATGAATTGCTCCTTTTGTGGCCAATAATTGAATCTAAGGGGTTAAGATGGACTACAATCGAAGAAGATTAAGAATGAAGGTTTCAGATTGAATATATGAGTTGTGCTAATCATCAACCACACAGTATGAAGCAGAAAGAAAAACCAATTGAAATCACTAAAACTTATTATATGCCTTCTATGACTTATCATGAAAAACCTTATGCCATAGATAGAAACAACCTTGAAGATGAAATGATGTATGCTGAAGCTGAGATTCTGTTTAAAGAAGGTTAGTGAGATTAATGGATATCTCTTTTACAAAATGGCTTGAACTAAAATACGAAGCTCCTGAACTAGCTCCTAAGAGTGATATAAGACGCATAATCACTTCATGGTTGTCACGTAGTTTTAAGGAGCAATTCGACGAGTTTATGGAAATTAAAAAAAGAATGGTGAGTAATACTAGCTTTGATGTCAACTACGATCCTGATGATGAAGATTTTTCAGATTGGTTAGCTAGTAAGTTCAACAATCATAAAACCATGGATCGTGCCACCAAGAATGCACTATGGATCTATTGGATGAGAGGAGAAGATGAGGAAGTCCTTACTGATGAAGAATTATTAAGTGAAGAATTACATGTCGACTCTACCTTTGAAGATGGTGTAGAAGAACTATTTAGTATCAACATTGATGTGTTTGATTATGAAACACCATTATGTAGAGAATTCAAGGAATTCAACTATCTTCTCAAAATTGATGTTGACGTGCTCACAAGTGATTGCCCCAGATTTAAAACCGATGAAGATTTCAAGAATGCATGGTACTATGAATGGAACAATCAAGTGCCATGGGTGGATGAAAAGCCTTGGCTTTTACATGGAACTTTAGAAGGATCAACTCAAGATATAATGCATACATGTCAACCATTCCGATTCAAAAATGGGCATGCTGAGTGGCCCATATGTAATTGGGAAACTGAGGATCGTTGTAATGGTGGAAATCTTCCGGGAATATATAGTATTGGGGATTTAACATTTTGTGAAATTTACAAATGGTACGAAGAGCTGGAAGACGGAGATTTGAAAATTCACGCTTTAATGGAGAAAGCTCTTCTTGAAACACCACATAAGAATGAAAAAGATGATGAAGCAGAATTCTACCTTTGGCTTGAAAAATGTTTTGGAGATTATCACGAAATTGACTGTGAAGTTATGATGAGATTGGATGATTACTAGTGGAATAAGCGAAGAATTCAATGTAACAAACAAAGAAGCAGTAACGTTTTGTTATTAAGAGCCAAAAGTGGATTCGGGAATCGTAAACCAATATGGTTGAAGCAAGCTAAACTCATTGATAAAGATGGAAACGAGTGGAAGGACAATATTTACAATGAGCTAGACATTAATGGAACCTTTGACGTTGACAAATTGCCACACGAAATCCAATTTTGTGAAGTCTTGAGAAAGTTGATAATGAAATATTGCAAAGGATGGGATAATAAGAAATACGTTCAAAGGAAAATGCTCAACCACCTAAAGTAAAAAATTAATGACGGGTATGAATCATGCTCACGTAATGACACATGGTATAATGAACATTTTGAAGAAGAAAGATTACGATGCGAACAAGAAGGGTCTAATTATGAACCTCATTTCATGAAAGTAGAGACCTACGTAGCTAAGCGATATGAAATCCATGATGATAGGTGTTACGTACGTATGAAGTGAATAAATATCGAAGATGTGCCAATAAGTGGAAAGAATGTTTGGTTATTCAAGAATGGAATCGTTAAGGATATGGAGATTGAAGATCTCCTAGATATAAAATAAGGAGATGAACGTGAGTCTAACTTGAAAACTCTGGAATAAAGAGAAGTGCTCACCAGGAGACAACCCGAATTTATCTTTACTGTTTTTCTGTGTCGAGTCAGTCAGATCTGCAGTAGATGCGGCGCATCTCCTTCATAAGATGCGGCGTATCAACTGTACAGATCATATCTTTTATTTTCCTGCATTTTTATTTTTCTGCACTTTATTAACTTTCTATCAGTTTATTTAATGTGGCGCATCCCAGGTTAAGGATGCGACGCATCTTATTTTCTGATCCGTATTAATTCTAGGCTCGATACGGCGCATCTTATTCAATAGATGCGGCGTATCGACTGATTTGATGATTTTCAAAATTTTTAGTTTTAAAATTTAGGATTTATTTTTTTTACTAACTACTAATGAATTATGGACTAGTTTGACTTTCTTAAATTTAGATGTGTTTAGTGTTAAAATGGTGGTATATTTTAAGTTTCTGTGCTTTCTGTGGAGACATCATTCATGGAGGCTTGAACACCTCTCATCCACGAGAAAGTTGATATTGCTTAAGAACGCATAATGGAGGATCATACCGAGCAAATCCAGGGGAGTTCTCTGTTCTAATTCTTTTTAATTTCCCGTTTTTAATTTCAATTACAAACAACGAGGACGTTTTTTGAACTTAAGTGGGGGGATGGAGAATTAGAACGTTACTTGTTCCTAAAATTTTCAAAATATACTTTAATATATGCTTAATATGTTAAATTAATTTTTTTTCTAGCATAGTTTTGTTAAATCTAAGTTGCATAACCACACACATAACTTCTATTATATAAAATTGTGAGAATAGAGCGTAGCCGTTTCCAAATATTTACCCAAATTCCACTAAAATGTGAGTGTGCCGGTGACTTGTAAACTTTAGAACTTGGCTTGTTTATCGTCATAAGTGATGTGGTGAAATTTTACACAATTAGTATTAGTATTTGTATAAAAAAAAATCAAAAAATCGAAAAAAAGGAGAAAAGAAAAAGAAAGAAGAAAGTTGGTGAGTTTGTTATAAACCAACATGTAAAGTATTAAGTGGTTGATATCGCCACTATTATTGTTGTATTATATTTATGGATTGAAAGGGAGTTGGCTGTTATGGGAACGCTAACTAAGGATTGTTCTTTGTTTAAGATTTTATTGAGTATAATTCGTGTCTACCTAAAGCGTGAGTTACAAGTGTTAAAGCGTGAGTTATTCAATGATATGAGTCTTATTCATGGGATGGTTGGGAAGTGATTAACCACACATTAGGACTTAATCTATTTGTTTGTTTAGATTTTTATTTTACACCAATTTATATCCTAAATGTTATCCATACCCAACCGTATTATTATATTCATTGTTATCTTTCGAGCATCCGGATATAGTGATAGCTAAGTAAGAATGTTAAATGTATGAATACCATCTGAGTATTAGATTAATTAACTAACGCGCCAGCGATCTGGTGTGTGAATTGGTGACCATCCGTTATGCAAATAACGCGCCAGCGATCCGAGAAGTACATTAGTGACCATCCGTTAGTTGAAGCGTCGAAGACTCGCGCTAGCGATCTACTAAGTTTGTGCAGGAAATGTTTGAACTAAGCTAGGTTAAACCCTTAAAACTCAAAACCCTTTTTATTGCTTTATACTTGTCATTCCTTAGCTTTAGTGGATGAGATGTGTATCCTTGCCAAGCTTATGATAGAATATTCGTCACGACCGAGTAATTGAGCGAATTAAATTAGTAGAGAGATATTTTATTTTTAGTTCATTAAGTGTTTGGTTGTGTGATTATGATTAAACGAATAAATGCTTAATATAAAAATACATCCTAATCTCTTTTAGGATACATTTTCATAATTATAATCTAAGGATTACTTGGGGACAAGTAAAGTTAAAGTGGGGGGATATTTGATGACATCAAATAAGTACATTATATTGTCATCATTTTTCCTATTTAATTGACTTGTTTTATTATAGTTTGTATGAGAATTGGTGCTTAATCGTTTACTTTAGTAATTCTCAGGTAAAAACAAGCAATTAGTGAAACTTGGTGATTTTGGATTAAATATGGAGATAAATGATCAAGATTGGAAAAGTCTGCTCAATAGAAGAGATTATAGACCATTGCCTGACTTTGAAGCATGCGCCGCATCTGATTTTATCATGCGCCGCATATGAAACTTTGGTCAACAAAGAATCACCAGCTTGTTCTACTCTAGATACGCCGCATCTCATTATCAACATATGCCGTATCACTATCAAGACTTCACCAGATACAATCCAAGATGCTGAAGGACATGCGCCGCATAAAGATTCAAGATACGCTGCATCTAAAGGCGGTGTAGGAATATTCCAGAATATATTAATCTTGGACCCCACGTGAAGTTAAGTAAATGCGCCGCATCTACCCCTCTGACAGAAACTATAAATACCCTAAGACCTAGATGAATTTTGTGTGCAACATAACCCTAAGGAGACGAATTCAGACGACAAGACAACACAAGACACACCTCCAAAGAAGATTTTAGAGCAGTAAGAAGGTCCTGCATGTATTTAATTCATTAATTAGTTTTGTTTTATTGTATTAGTAAACTATAATCCATCATGATTGATGGGCTTGTGACCACCATACCCCCTCCACGCTTACTTATCTAGCGTCTAGAAAGTAAAATAGGCTGCCATACCCCCTCCACGCTTACTTATCTAGCGTCTAGAAAGTAAAATAGGCATAAGTGATCATTAAGAGTTTATTCGCCTATATTTTGGATCCAGCGAGAGAGAAGAGTTTACGATACTCACCATACAAAACTAGCAATAAAACAAGTGACAAGCTACTTAACAAAAGGACAGGACTTCTATCTGTATCTATTATCTATGTGTGTACGTGTTAGTCTATCGCTATTTCGTTCTCAGTAGTTTTATTAGTTTAATTAAAAAACCAAATATGTGTTAGTCTCTCAGGCTAAAACCCCATTTGTGTTAGATTAGATTGTAAAGGTAACTTAGTATATTTAAAATACATATTAGATTAACTAGATAATTCGTTCCACTCTTAGTGATCGACACTCTGCTCACCACTATATACATATTGACCGGGTATATTGCTTGTCAGTGCATGTGTTATAGGATAAGTCGGCTAAATATAAATGTAAAACTTGAATAGGCAAAATCACTCTATACTACACGTGACACAACATCATCATACAACTTGGGGGGAAACCCTAGTCCAAATTTATAGCAGTTTTAGGGTTTCAAACCCTCTTTTCTTCCATGTTCAACTAAAGATAATTTCTTCCTTTAATCATTCAATATGTCTATGTATTGTTTGATTAATTGTTTGTTTTTTCTTTACATTAACATGTTAGCTTAGATTCCCTAGTGTTTGCTTAGATCTAATGAAACCTAGTTATTAATTATTGATTGTTGATTTGTTATTGATTGTTTGGTTAATTGAATCACGTTACGCTTAAGAAAACTGGCTAATCTCCTATACGGTAACAAGCTTGAATGTCTTAAGAAACATAATCAGATGTGTACTACGGTTTTATTGATTGTATTTACTGCATGAGTCGATGTTGATGATTCTATGATAGGATACTAAATGTTTCGTCATAAGAAGAAATAGATACTCATAGAGTTGGAGAAGGACGTACACGCCCCCACGACCGGTATTAAGGAATACAATACTTCAACTAAACAATTGTAACAACTCAATAAATCAATAAGAGATAACTAGGGAGTAGTGAAATCTAAGTAAACACATTTGTCTCTTATAAAGAAGTTCACGTCATTTACTTCTATTGTCATTTATTTTATTGTTTTTAGTTTAAGTTGTAATTTTGGGTTAGTTGACTAGCAACTAATTCCGCCAACTCTTCCAATACCCGATATTTTATTGCTTTTCATAAAATATAAAAATACAAAAAGAATCATCCCCCACTTTTAGACCTAGTTGACCTACACTTCAATCCTAACGACACTATTCCTCTAGAGAACGATCAATCCCCTGGACCTACCATTTACTACACTAGAAAGGTCAGGTACACTGCCTGGTGGATTGCAAAATCTCTCTAGATCCCTTGAGAGGTAAAACCTTTTGCAAGGTTGCGAAACACGTATCAAGTTTTTGGCGCCGCTACCGGGGAATATTTATTGCTTAGGTTGATTTTTATTTTGATTAGGTCTACTCATTAGATTCCTATCTAGTGAAATTTTTATTTTAATTTTCATAGGTTTTCTTTAGTCTATCTTTACCTACATGGCTTTTTTTGTAATCCATATCATTCGCCATTATGGAAGGTGATAATATCCTAGAACCCATCATTCAACCAAACCACCAAAACCCACCCAAACCACCTAGAGCGCGCACCTTAGGAGACTACTCCCGACCTAGCCACCAAGGCTATCGAAACACCATTAAGCTCAACTAAGGAGCCAATGTGTCTCCCTTGCGATCCAACACCATCCGTTTGGTGCAAAGTGGATGTGCATTCCATGGACTTCGTTCTGAAGATCCAAACCAACATCTCAAGGATTTCCTTAAAATCATTGATTCCATAGACCTTGATGTTACCACTCAAGAGATGACATGATTGCGTCTCTTCCAATTCTCTCTACGTGACCAAGCTAGTCAATGGCTTGAGCGTTTACCCGCGGGATCCATCACCTCCTAGGATGATCCCACATCTCGTTTCCTTGCTCAATTTTTTCCACTGGGGAGAACTACCAAGTTAGGGAATGGCATCTTTGTTAGCCTCGCTCTTTTATAAATATAATGTCACATACGTGAATTGGACTAGATACGTAGTTAGTTGTGCCTTTAGGGACTACTATTGTACAAAAGGCTAACTTGTAATAGGATGAGCCTATAAATACCCCTCATGACTCTCCATGAGGGGTGTGAGAAATTGTGTAACCTTATCTTTTCATTAATAAAAACCCTTTTTCTTCACCCTCTCTCTACTTTATCTCTCTAGAACCAAACATGGAATCCATCTATTTTGATCAACCTCGACCTCCCGAATCACATAAAAATCATTACTTTCGGTCCTACAATTGGCATCAGAGCTATGGTGTTTAATTTTGATGATTTTTTGTGGTTCATACTATTTTTAGAGGTTGTTCTACCCATTTGTTTCGGATCTGAAATTTTATTTCTTACCTTTTTAGTGGTAAACAGTTTGTAAACAGTTGTTTGTGTATCTATATGGTCAAAATAAGGAGTCTTTTGTGCTTTATCAGGTTTATAATAACTGTTTTTTTCATTTTCATAACAGTTTATTATAACTTATCAAATTTTTATTGACTTCTTTTTTGTACCAAACCGTAATATTGTGGTCTCATCTTTATAGTGGTCAATATTAATATTCCTAGTCAATACATGGTCTGTAATATGGTATGCATGATGCTCAGAATTTTTTGGCCGGAATCTGGTCAGAAAAGGATGCCAGAATATGGTCAACGGGTCAATAACTCTTTTTACGCTCAAGTTTATGCAGAAAACCCTCTTTTTATGCGAAAATCTTCAGTTTTTCTATGCATAACTTGGAAAGTTATGCGTAAGGTTCAACTAAGGCATAAAACCCTTTTCTTACGCGTAATTCTTATGCAAAAGATAAGGTTTAAGCCAAAGACCATGTTTACGCGTAAAGCATGCTTACGCAGAAGATACCTTACGCATAAGGTCTTTACGCAAAAGGTACTAACAAGGCTTACACAAAAACTTTTGCGTAAAGTGTCCAAAAAGAAATAAAAAATAGAAGAGTTGAAGCAAAAAATGTGACCACGACCAAAACCAAATACCACAAACTCATTGACTTCAGTCGTATAACCATCATCAGTTCTAAACCAACATCATCAAATCCTACACTCCTCTCCATCTCATCTCAATACCATATAACTCGACAATGAAAAAGAAAAACATAAATCTCAGATTGTTTCAACTTTGTTCCTAATCTTGTAAAGATTTTTTTGAGTTGAACAAATCGTCACAGTATACTCTTGAAGCTTTGCATCTAATTTATATCTGAATTAAAAGAAAAGAGAAAACAACAAGTTTGTTATTCCCCTTTTCTTGGTTTCGTTCAAACACAAACCAAAACAATAACAAGATGAAACCTACCCGAGACCCCTCTAGGATCTTGAAGCCTTGTAATGCTTTCTTGTATCGGAATGCAAAAACTGAAGAAATCAAGTACGGGTGTGGTTTTGGATTAATTGTTTGATTCGATTATGATTGGGTTGGTGTTTGAGAGAATCGGTTATGATTAAATTGTGATGATGATGGAGATAAGATTGATGGAAGATGAAGATGAGATTCAGATTTGATGAGTTTAGTGAGAGAGCGAGTTATGTGGTGGCGGATTTATTACTGATTGTGTGTAGGGTTAGTTTAAGATGCAAAATGGGATTTGGTATATATTATTTTCTAATCGTGTAATATTTGATTTGGATCGGGTCTGTTTACCAGGATTTTGGATGTTGGGCTTTTGGTATTAAACGGGCCGTATGAGGTCTTAAATGGATTCTTGGGCTGAATTCAACAAATGAATACATGGACTACAAATTTTTGGTTTAATAATAAATTTAACAAAAATTTGTGATTTTTATTGGTATATGAATGGTATTTTGTATTAAAATGTCACGGGGATACATTATTCACGGCTAGAATTGCTTTGTTTAACAAAAATGACTACGGGGTTATTGTACGATATTATTGATTTGACTTTGAAGTGGCGTTTCAAAAAGTGTACTTATTTATCTCAAAGTCTAGGGGTGGTTGGATGCACGACTTTTGAAGATAACTTGTCTGTGCAAATTAAAAAATTCAGTCTTGACAATCTAGTTATTACTGATATAAGAAGTTACATTGTAGTGCTCACAGTATAGCTATCTCTTAAAGGAGTTACGTTGTAGTACTCAGTGTCACACGACGTAGTGGATTATTCAAGTGGCGAATATTTCGTGCAACCTCATACTTAAAGGAGTTACGTTGTAGTGCTCAGTATATGTATTAAGTCACATCTATCGTACAAGCATTAAGTCACAAGATGGGATGTTTACTTCGTTTTCAAGCTGGTCATATCGGGCTGTCTCCATATGTGGTCATTACTAGTAGCCGGTGAATTCAAAGGAGGTTCGATTACAGGTTGATTTGAGAGAAAAGTATTGAGAGTATATCTTAGCGACATATACTCACAGATTGTGCTCCAAAAAGCTGTTATGGCTTCTAAATTGCATTAGAAGTGTAAAGTACAGGTAATTGTATGGCATGTACACAAGATTATGATGATTCCGATAACTCGCAACCATCAGGAGGGAGAAGAGCATGCCAAAAGAAGTAGTGTTTCGTCTTTAGTAAGTTGGTTGATCGAGGGAACTGTGCTTAATACCAGAGAATACCATGAGGTACCAAGTATGTGTACATCAGAGCTTATTACCAACCTTCTATGCAATATTATGTGAGTTATATTGTCATGATTCTCCTTGAACGACAACCATGTGCCTACACTTTTGAATCTACTTTATCCGCTGCGTGATGAAAAGAGAGTTGTCGGTTCAGGAGGGAGCAGGAAAAAGAATAAAGGCTCACTAGTTAGGAGGGAGTAATAACCTAACTAGACCATTACAGTTGAAGTTTAAAGCTACAAAGACCTTTGCCATCAGTACGCCGAGATCATCGGAAGAGAGAACTTCAAGTATGCCTCAGTATCTAGACTACAGAGATTCTGCGCTTCAACAACGTCAACATAGTTTACTATTGTTGTAATTTACATTGTTTATGTATTTATAGGTCTCATTGTAACCATTCACGTGTGACGATATCTTGGAGGGAGATTGTTAGCCTCGCTCTTTTATAAAGATAACATCACATACGTGAATTGGACTAGATACGTAGTTAGTTGTGCCTTTAGGGACTACTATTGTACAAAAGGCAAACTTGTAATAGGATGAGACTACAAATACCCCTCATGACTCTCCATGAGGGGTGTGAGAAATTGTGTAACCTTAACTTTTCATTAATAAAAACCCTTTTTCTTCACCCTCTCTCTACTTTATCTCTCTAGAACCAAACATTGAATCCATCTATTTTGATCAACCTCGACCTCCCGAATCACATAAAAATCATTACTTTCGGTCCTACAATCTTGATGTTCCAACAACGTTAAGGTGAAACTCTTTACGAAGCATGGACTCATTTCAAGGACTTGCTCCAAAAAGTCCCTCATCATGGCATCGATCTTTGGCTCCAAGTCCAAATCTTTTATGATCACGTCAATCTCTCCACAAGGCAAACCATTGACCAAGCGGCTGGTGGCAAGCTACGTGATAAGAATGCAAAGGAATCATGGGGAATCATAGAATATCTTGCTCTCTATGACAACGAATGTTGGAATGACCCCCGTGATTTGAACAAAACGCTCAAGGAAATATCTTTGCCTTCGAATAATTCAAGCATTCCCGATCGTTCGATCATGGAACTTGAGGACCAAGTCAAGTTTCTTATGAAATCCTACGAGGCTCCTAAACCTTCAAGCCAAGTGAATAAAATCACTTCTTCATTTGAGTATTGTAGTGGTCCCCATGACACTCGTGATTGCATGGAACTCCAAAAACAAGCTTTTGCGGAATACGCATCTTCGCGTACCGACGAAGCGGGAGATAAATGGTAAACTTTCAAGCCCGAGCTAAACACTTATGGTGATTCTTACAACCCGACTTGGAAAAATCACCCAAACTTTAGGTGGAAACAAAACCAAAACCCTTCTCAAACCAATTATTCTAATCCACCAAATCGTTTCCAACCAAACGGCCCATCTTCGAACCATAGTCTCAACAACAATCCTTCCAACAAATACGGCCATACCAATAATTTTGAAGGATTGATGTCTGTAATATATTCATAATCGAAACATATATGGTTCTAGTGTTCTTGGATCAAATGAAGAAGAAAGAAAGAATAATAGAAGAGTAGAAGAAGAAGTTTTAGAGAGAGAATAGAGAGAATTGGGAACTTGTTAGATTAAGAATGAAAAGCACCAACCCTCTCCACATGTGGAGAGGGGTATTTATAGTTTCCTACAAAACGCCCACACCCGGGCTGTGGATCAGGCATACAGTGGGTAAAGACCCGTCCTTCTTCCACGATGTTACCTAAACTAAACTAATATCCAACTAACTAATAAACTAACTACGAGCTATTGATGAGGCGAAAAATGAACCACTTTTAGGGGGTCATTTAAGCCCGGAAATGAATTTATTTGATCAAATATTGCCCTAAATCGTTCCTTTAGTGATTTTAGGTACTTTGGGAGTGAAATCTGGAAAAGAAAGCAATTCAGACGTTTTTGGAGCATAAAAGTGAAGAAAACGCCAAAGACTTAATTTTCCAAGCTGGGAACAGTGTGTGATGGCATCAAGAGTAACAAGTTGACGGCGTCAAGAGTAAAAATCATGATGGCCCAGTACAGAAATGAAGGCGTCACAAGGAAGAGCATCAAGAGTTAAATACGTGACGGCCTGGAAAAGTGTATAACGTGACGGCGTCAGATGTAGTTCAAGGCAGTCCGAGGATTCTTTTGGCGGCGAGATGACGGCGTCACAAGGTTGTTCTTGACGCCGTCAACCTCAATTATCTATATATAGTTTTCTAATTTTCATTCATTAAGGGAAACAAGTTTGGAGAAACCCTAAGGCCGAACCTTATATGAATTTTACAGCTTTTTCAAGGGTTTTCAGCCCTTGAATGCTTACACGTGCTATTGAGATAAGTGTTCTTCTAATTCAATCAATATGTCTATGTGTTGGTTGTCTATATCTTGTGCTTGTCTTGATTCCACCATGTTAGGCTAGATTTATCTTGTGTTTGCTTAGATCTAATGAAACCTAGATGTTGATTATGTGTTGATTACTTGTTTATGGTTGTATTGGATGAATCATTTCAATGTTAGGCTTAAGAAAACTGGCAGATCTCCAAATGGTAACATGCTTGAACGTCTTAGGAAACATGAACCGATGTGTACTAGGTTTTATTGGTTGTATTTAATGCATAAGTAAATTCTAATGATCCCATGTTAGGAGCTTCTTAGCCGGCTCGACATAGGAGTGAAGTAGGCACTCATAGGATTGGGGAGTTAAGTACGCCACCCCATGAATGGTATTAAGGAATACAATCCATCATCCTCGCAACTATAACAAGTAATTAACGTGTAAAAGATATCTAGGGAGTAGTGAAATCTAAGTAAACACATTTCTCCACTTATTGCTCACAACCTTAGTTTAATTTAGTTTATTTTTATTTCTAATATTTTATTTTGATTGCATCTTTAGTATTGGGTTAGTTGACTAGCAACTAATTCCGCCCAAATCCTTCAAAACCCGAGATATTTACTTGTTTTCTAAAAAATATAAAAATACAAAAAGAATCATCCTTCATCTCTAGAACTAGTATTTAGGTTTTCTAATCCTAGCGACACTATTCCTAGCTGAACGATCAATCCCCCGGTACTTGTCATTATACTATACTACATCGATCAGGTACACTGCCTGGTGGGGGTTGTAAGCTTCTCAAGATCCCTTGAGAGGTAAAGCCTGGTGCAAACCCCGCGCATCAAGTTTTTGGCGCAGCTGCCGGGGAATAGTTATTGTCTAGGTTAGAATCTCTTTTTATTAGGTCTACTTGCTAGATTCCTTTCTAGTAAGATTTTATTTTTATTTTTAGGTTCTCTTTAGTCTATCTTTTCTTTGTGTCTTTGTTTGTAAAAACCTTTCCATTGACTATTCCATTAGCCATTATGGAGAACACGAATCCACCATACTACCAACCATGTAATTCGCCCACTGCAAATGACATCTTGATGTTTAAACAACATGAGGAAGAACCTATCTATGATGCATGGGCTCGTTTTAAATATTTACTCCGAAAAGTCCCTCATCATAATTTTGATCTGTGGTCCCAAATTGAAATATTTTACCATCGTGTCGACCACTATACCAAAATGGACATTGACCATGCCGCAAATGGGGACCTTTGGGGATTAAGTGTTGATGAAGCATGGGAAACCATAGAGAATTGTGTCAAACTTGCCAAAAAAATGGACAACCCAACAAATGTTGTTACGGATCAATTGATAGCATGTTTAAGGGAACAAGCAAGAAGATTGTTTGGGGATAAGCGTATAGATGAGATAACTAGGCATACGGAGTGGTTTGATTTCACCACAATACAAGCTAAGCACATAGGTGACCTTGATGTGATGGAGGATGTAGCCGAACATGATTACATTGATAAAAAAGACCTAGGTTTTATGATCGATGATGATGAATCTCAAGAAACACATGATGAATCTTTTGGACAATTTGTATATAGCAGTTAGAATATTGAGGATGATCCGTATGATTCGGACATAGAAGTTGAGATGCCTAGAGAAGTACGTGAGACACTTGGGAAAATGTTAGGGTTAGATTATAATGAAACACATGTTGAGGATATAGGTGATCTTGACACAAGGAAGGATGAGGTAAATAACACAAACCTACAAAGTACCCCACAACTCCCATCATCACTTGAGGCACACACACCGCCCGTGACTTACCCGGAAGAGGTAGAAGAGACTATAGGAACCTCAATTGAGGTAGAACCCTTGGTCCAAGCACGACTAGAGAATATAGTTTTTAACACTTATAGTGATGACCTTTCTTTTAGTTCTAAGGAAGTTCCTAATTTTGATGAACCGGAGCCTCAGCTAAAACCGTTACCTAATCTTCCATCCTTGGATGAAAATTTAGGAATTGAAATAGGTTCCGATCCACCCATCAGACCATATAGTCCGGGTAGTCTTAGGACAAAGGTAGTGGACTCTAAGCCTTGTAGAGAGGAAGCCAATATAGGAGTGGAAAATGACCTTACA
Organism: Artemisia argyi; assembly: GCA_030686995.1. Taxonomy (NCBI): domain Eukaryota; kingdom Viridiplantae; phylum Streptophyta; class Magnoliopsida; order Asterales; family Asteraceae; genus Artemisia; species Artemisia argyi. The sequence continues at coordinate 71,180,839 of CM060689.1, forward strand.
TGCTTACATCACCCATTTATGATTGATCACAAGAAACATTATGGGTTTAAACCGGGTTTATTAGGTCAAGATGGATTCCCAACTAGGAGTCTCTTGAAGTTGATTGAAAATGATCCCTTTCTATGAGAAAATCTTAATCCACCCATTAACCCGATTGAATTAGGTAAGGTTATGATGATAGGAGTACACCCCTTTGAGCATATAATTCATCCACCACTCTTTCCTCACGAGGCATATTTACACCCTAAGGGTGTGTATCGCTACTTCCACCCGCACTTAATTCAAAGTGTAGGGAAAACCTCCCCTATTTCCGTTAAATAAGGGTAGGGCCAGGCTCGTGACTCGAACAAAAATAAGCGCTTATTGGGAGGCAACCCAATCTTTATTTATTTATTTGTTTGTTTGTTTGTTTGTTTATCTGATTTTATTTGTTTCCGTATGCATGTTTTATTTTTGTTGTTTGTGGCTCATGTTTCAAAGTAAATTGTGAAAATGCTTTATTTTGTTTTTAACTCCGTCTTAATTGCATATAAAGGTATTTTGCAAAAGATAAGTGTAAGGGAGATCCAAATTTGTTTATAAGAATGAAATTGAGCATGAACCACAACAATATTAAATGGACATGTGTATTAGTACTTGTTAGAGTCAAATGCTTGTATCGAGTCATAATGATGTTTTGCAGGATTTTCCAGGAAGTAGGACACAAGTTTTTCCAAAAATTTTCCAGAAACTTAACCTAAGAATTTCTGCAGGTCACTTCTGACGGCGTCATGTGCTTGCTCTTGACGGCGTCACGTGTAAAAATCTGGAAATTTTACCAGTTTTGTTTTTCTAACGGAGTTTTAGAGTTTTTGTTGAATTATTAAGTTTTATAATCTCCAGGAAATCTGTAAACATCATTCCACAAGCATTATATCTTATTTTGTTTTCTAGGATTTAGTAACTTATGTAGATTGCCGCCGATTTTATGCGAGGTTGCTTTGATTGTTTTCTCAGGTTTAACAGGTTATGTATGACATGAAGATGATTTATTATTCTGGAAGGGAAGCTTTGATTGTTCATTTTCTTAGAGGAAGATTTAACTTGACCACCTTATTATCCATACCGAGCGAATCAGGGGAGTATTTGATTTCATTCTTTTTACTTATTTCACTTTTACATTCTTTACTTGAATATTGGGGACAATGTTCATCTTAAGTGTAAGGGGAGGGTAAAATGATGATATCTTACAAATACACTTTCGCTTGAGTTTGCTTGTTTAATAGTAGATGTGTAATAAAACTATGATAAATACTTGTTAGTGTAATTTTAGCGCCAAATTTCAATTTTTTTACAAAATTTAGGAGTGAAACTTTAGCCATAGCAAGCGTCTCATGGATAGGAGATTGTATGGCTAGCACATAACCGTACAATTCAGAAAAATTTTCCACCCAAATATGTGAGGTTCGCCTTTAGATTTGATAGGAAAAGCATTTACTATTAGTGCTTATGAGTGTACCGGTAGCATTTAGATTCTAGAATTTGCGTTAGTAATGCATCCCGAGACCGCTAGTGAGACTACATTCGTGTGGTAGGATTTACTACATGATAAGAGGCATTAGGATCACCCTTGTGTTAAACCCGTATCATAATTACTTGACCATTTAAGTCATATTATTTGGCTATTTAAGTCAACTAATTTTTCCCACACCCTTAGCGTTGTACTCATTTTTAGTACACGAAATCCCTAGTACACCCTTCCGAGCCGATCTTTTCGTTTCTAACTTTAAGCATTTTACTTAAAGGAAGAATTTGTTACACCCCACTTAAATGTACAACCAAATCGCCTTAGCCTTCCGTGTATGCGCTCATTTTTAGCGCATTATTGTTATTTGTTAAACCTTAAGTTAACTATCTAATTGATTACATGGTTGCTAAGTCGAGTCATATCCTTGTACATATTGTTTTGGGACGATTGGGACTCATGGGTAAAGTACTTATGTTATGGAGTAATGGGGAAGAACATCATATTATTACCCCCGTATGTGCGTTAATCTTAAAAGTACTCCAAGTATTTTGATTTTCTTAATTCAAGTCATTAGATTAGTTTATTATAAAGTATGTAAAAATTCAAGTGTAAGGGGAATTTACATTCCCTATGATGTATTATTTTGGATGGTAGGGTAAGAGTGTATGCAAAAAAAAAAAAAAAAAAAAAAAAAAAAAAAAAAAAAAAAAAAAAGAGAAAAAACCAAAAAAATCAAGAAAAAGAAAAAGAAAAAAAAAAAAAAAAAAAAAAAAAAAAACATACGGACTACCATCCCTTTTTATTCTATATTTATTTTATGTTTTTGGTTATTTTTCATTTATTAGCTTAAGTCAAGTCTAGTCTTGGCTTAGCAACGCCATATTGTACATGTAATTAACCAAGATTGTTAACTCGCCACCAGTAAAGACTGCCTATATCCAACAAAACCGTGTATTTCATATCCCTACACCTAACGTTACAACCCTTTGAAAGACCTCTTTGATAGTTTATCCTAGGTGCTTACGCCATGTGGTGGAGGTCTGATCCTTTCCTAAGCCTATGGTAACCTATTTTGCTATGACAGGTAGTGAGAGATATCTTCCGTTTCCATATTGTAATTTATACTTTATTACACCCGAGAGATGTGAGTATCTAAACACTATTTGTGAGGTGCTAGTATATGACCTCCATGCTTGTCTTTGGTCTTTAGTGGAATGATTATTTGTTGTAATTAATTTTATATTAGTGTTAAATGACCCCTAACTTGTATTTTGAGTAGAATAAAAGCGCATTTGCTTGAGGACAAGCAAATCTCAAGTGTAAGGGTATATGATGAGGCGAAAAATGAACCACTTTTAGGGGGTCATTTAAGCCCGGAATTGAATTTATTTGATCAATTATTGCCATAAATCGTTCCTTTTGTAATTTTAGGTACTTTGGGAGTGAAATCTGGAAAAGGAAGCAATTCGGATATTTTTGGAGTATAAAAGTGAAGAAAACACCAAAGACTTAATTTTCCAAGCTGGGAACAGTGTGTGACGGCGTCAAGAGTAACAAGTTGACGGCGTCAAGAGTAAAAATCATGACGGCCCAATACAGAAATTAAGGCGTCACAAGGAAGAGCGTCAAGAGTTAAATACGTGACAGCCTGGAAAAGTGTATAACGTGACGGCGTCAGATGTAGATCAAGGCAGTACGAGGATTATTTTGGCAGCGAGATGACAGCGTCACAAGGTTGTTCTTGACGCCGTCAGCCTCAATTATCTATATATAGTTTTCTAATTTTCATTCATTAAGGGGAACAAGTTTGGAGAAACCCTAAGGCCGAACCTTATACGAATTTTACAGCTTTTTCAAGGGTTTTCAGCCCTTGAATGCTTACATGTGCTATTGAGATAAGTGTTCTTCTAATTCAATCAATATGTCTATGTGTTGGTTGTCTATATCTTTTACTTGTCTTGATTCCACCATGTTAGGCTAGATTTATCTTGTATTTGCTTAGATCTAATGAAAACTAGATGTTGATTATGTGTTGATTACTTGTTTATGGTTGTATTGGATGAATGATTTCAATGTTAGGCTTAAGAAAACTGGCATATCTCCAAATGGTAACATGCTTGAACGTCTTAGGAAACATGAACCGATGTGTACTAGGTTTTATTGGTTGTATTTAATGCATGAGTAAATTCTAATGATCCCATGTTAGGAGCTTCTTAGCCGGCTCGACATAGGAGTGAAGTAGGCACTCATAGGATTGGGGAGTTAAGTACGCCACCCCATGAATGGTATTAAGGAATACAATCCGTCATCCACGCAACTATAACAAGTAATTAACGTGTAAAAGATATCTAAGGAGTAGTGAAATCTAAGTAAACACATTTCTCCACTTATTGCTCACAACCTTAGTTTAATTTAGTTTATTTTCATTTCTAGTATTTTATTTCGATTGCATCTTTAGTATTGGGTTAGTTGACTAACAACTAATTCCGCCCAAATCCTTCAAAACCCGAGATATTTACTTGTTTTCTAAAAAATATAAAAATACAAAAAGAATCATCCTTCATCTCTAGAACTAGTATTTAGGTTTTCTAATCCTAGCGACACTATTCCTAGCTGAACGATCAATCCCCCGGTACTTGTCATTATACTATACTACATCGATCAGGTACACTGCCTGGTGGGGGTTGTAAGCTTCTCAAGATCCCTTGAGAGGTAAAGCCTGGTGCAAACCCCACGCATCAGCTATCATAATGCTATTACATCATTTAGGTGACCGAGTCTTTTATAGGAATAATTGTATTCCTAACAATCTCCCCCTAAGCGAGGTCACCTTGGAAATTAAGCTCTTTGTTCTTCAAGCAGTCTTTTGATCTTGTAGCTCGTAGGTTCTGATTCTTCACTTTTCAGCACACTTTGTACATCCAGCAATGAACTTGTTATTTGAGTTCCTTTGTGATGTGTGATTTTTGAGCTTCCTTTGAGATCATCAGCCACAGTAAATCTCCAAGCTCATCCTTAGTAGTATCGCCTTCATGTGATGTAGTGACATAAGGACCATCATGCTCACACCCTTCTGGATCAGGAGACTTTACATTAGAGTTGTGGATCAGGAGACTTTTTCATCAGAGTTGCGGAAACGTTGTTGGTAGTCTCTCAACATTTGTTGTAGCAAGTCTCTCATCGTCATTGATAGTGTGGAGGATGTGTGAGCATGAGGTATGGATTGACCCGATTCAGCTGGAAATAGGAGCCATCAATGCCATCTTTATATGTGTCCCTGAAATAAAACAGTTAGCAATAAAGATAAAGAACGAATATGGCTTTGTCATTCCTTCTGTGAGGACAGACTACCCCACGGTTTTGTGAAAACCGACCTGTGATCAGGTAGAGTCTCTTTTAAAGAAGACTCTCCTTGACAGGAATTTACAGCTTGTAGTAATGAATTTTCCAAAGAATCCACTTCGGAATCTTCATACTTAGCATGTTCTCATACCGGAACGTCTCAAAGCAGACAGCACGGTAGAGTGAATCGGTGAATTGATATTCACGAATTGATGAGAAATTGATTTATAGAAATCACTCGCGTGTCATATGATAAACATTTTTGAAACACGACGAGAGTTTTAAGCTTTGAATCACATTTCCATCGAAAATACTTTTGTTTGAAAGATTATACACAATCAATGTGCTCGAAAAATCAGTTTGTGAGCACATTGAAAGGTTTTAGCAAAAGTATCCGTCAATTCATATCCTGGAACAAGTTTGATTTAATGTTGAATCGCACCATTGTTGCTTTCCAGTTGTTACTTGATCATTGATCCAAGATGGATCTCACATGTCACCTACCAAGAGCTTGAGAGATGTTCGCTCTAGAAGGATTTCCATCTTCATTGTGAATATTTTCATATCACTCGGATGTTCTGGCAATACCACAAGGATAATTCGTAGGACTCTAAATATTTTATCTTATTTTCCACATGGTGTGAAACAATAAGCATATTTGGAATGTGTGTCCTAACGAGTTTTATGGATGATCTCTTTGGCTCTAGACTCAATAGTACGTTTTTATCCGCTCATGGAGACTGGGGAGGCGTCTCCTATTTTAGGTATCAACATAGCTCACAATGAGCGGTCGATACATTGAACAGGGTTCCCCGTGAGGATGAAACAAGCTCTTTTAAGAGAACTTGAGTGGTTGGGAAGTTTAGTGCAGTGCGTCACTGGGTCCATGACATCTTGTCTTCAATACCGGTGTTACCTTAGTAACCGCCGGTAGATTATGAATTGAACCCGGTTTCTGCCCTAAGGTTCAATATATGGAGGGCTATTTCTTTTCACCCTTTCTCAATACATTTCTTTTTCATTCTTCAAACCCTTCAGTGCTTACCGAGACTTCACCACTAGAACCTTGTTGGGTTTGTTCCAGTCCTAGCTCTATCTCAGTCCGCACTCTTTCCCTTCCTCACTTTTCTCCTTTTTTCATATCATTCCTAAGGACTTCTAATCTATCTATGGATTTTCCCTGGGAAGATCCTTCCGGTTCTGGTGGATCATGGGAACTCATACCTAACCTTAACCAACCTTATAACTCCATGCATAAAGATAAATGGTCGGTCTTTGGTATAACTTCCACAGACGCCTTTTGCTCCCCCTCAATATGTGCTTCGATATTCGAAAGGTTTTAGCACATATGTAGGAGCACATTTATTGAGTCCAAAAGATCACATTTGATTATCATATTCCATATTTAAATCACATTCTCTCCCCCGATCAAAAATTTCAAATCTTTTGAGATTTTGGATCCCAATTGATTTAAATAAGTTAGAAAACGTTTTTGGGAGAGAAATGCGGTTAATTTTTAATATTTTCTGATAAAAGGAACTTTTTCTTGCTACCCCTCAATCTGTGAGGGAGGTTGTTATGTGTCAGATTTGAAGAGTTTGCAAAAGATTCGAAGTTTTAACGAAAACTCTTTGAAAATTTACTCATTCTGACACATAACCATCACAAATCGTTTTGTTTCTTTTGTTTTGTACAAAGTGTGGGGAGTTTTGATGATACATAAAATTTTGAGAAATCACTCTCCCCCTCAAACAATGACGGATGTTAAAATATAAATAAATTATGTCATTGATTGAGTGAAAATTTTTATCAAAGTTTGAGTTCAAATTGATTTCCAGACAAAATCTCATGGTACCACCAAGTTTTGCACAAATACTTTTTGGAAAAATCATAGAAGGGAAAGTATTTGGCGATAAAAAGAAGACTTCTCTTCTTTATCAAGAAATAATGCACTGAAACGTACACTAGATCGAGGGTGCATGAATATAAAGTAATTCACGCTCGGATGAACAACACCCTTTGCTAGGAACAACCGTCTTTTTGGCGACGTCTTTCCTCATTTTTGAAAACCGGGTTGCTATCTGAAGTAATAGCAAGCCATATTTTTGAAGTCCGGGTTGTAGCCTGAAATGACTACAAGCCATAATTTTAAGAATGTTTTGAGATACGACATGTTTTTGAAAAAAACTTTATTTGAAACCAAAAAACTCTTGTTCAAGCATATGTATGATTCCGTGTCATTATTGAATGACATTTCTAGAAACGTACATAATATTGATTACACAAGAGACATGTCGTAAGAAGAATATTTTTGTATTTTTTATGATTTTTCAGATTTTTATGGTTTTTTTTATAGGTTATATATTTCTCTATTTACGTATTTGTATAAGATATGTACAAAGGATACCAAACAGTTTAAGGAGATGTTGACATGAGCATCAACATGAGATTATCGTTCAGCTCGCTGTAGAAGTACGTAGTCAACATCTCTTAAACTTTCACCACCAAAGCTTTCGAGGCTCCTGAATAATTGTCTGAATCCGTAGATGCCATGATATAATCTTAAACGGGATTTTACAACTCTTGTGACTTAAACCGAGAGATCGATTCTCTCCCGGGATTTTACTAAAGTCAACAACAGAAACCGAAAGATGTAATATGCGAGTTAAACTTAGAGAGATCTTGGATAAGTGACAATTAGCATTAAGTGCCAAGTCGCGACAAGTCAAGTTACAATAGATCCGATCGTAATAAGTCAAGTCGTAAAGATTAACTCACAACGTCAAATTACAATCAGACTAATCGAAACGACTTAAGTCACAACAATGTGAAGCTTTTGTAGCTTCCCCCCAAACTGACAATCATCTTCATGAGACACTTCCCCCAAGTAGTTGAAATGATGCAAAAAGTCTCATTGTATGAAGCTCGAGAACCCGAAGAGAACGATAACACCGAAGTAACAGGGTGAACCATGGATCATCTCTGCGGTTAACAATCCCGGAATGTATGATGTAGCCCGATCACATGACCCTGTTGTACATCTCCAATGTACACATTACTTTGAGGTTTGGAGCAGTTGTCTATTAGGGGGAATCAGATATCAACATCTTCATTTCACTAACTGCTTTCCAGTTATCTTACACATGCTAACTCAATCCATATTGTACGTATGTATCCAACACAAGAAGAAACGATGACACCAAAGTAACATGTTGAAGCACTGATCATCTCTGCGGATATCTTCTCTGGAATATATGATTAAGCCCGATCACGTGAACCTGTTACGCGTCCTTGATGTACACAAATCTCTCCCTTGATGGTTGCGATCTCATCGGAATCAGCATAACATTGTGTACATGAAGCATTAACCAGAAGCACTTTACCAAAAATCATATCAGCTCATATGAAGATGTCGATAAGCAATATCATCTCACTCTCCAGTTTTTCTTCTCGTATTTCTTCCCACTGAAAGCTGAAGTAATACATACCATAAGTATCAGAAGACCACTTCCCCCACGTAGTTGGAATAATACACAAAACGCTGCGAGTTAAGACACTGAGTTTCTCTACGGTCATGACATATGTCTTCCCGGGATAACTTCAATTAAGAAGAAGTATTATGTTCATCACGTGTACTCATTATGCATTCGGATGTATGTCTCCTTCCCCTTGCTGGTTTTGATACATCAGAATCAGCAACAACTTTTACGCACATCTACTTGAAAAATTAAGAAGAACCAAATAAGCTAAAATGTATCTAGTGAGAATCAACTGCTATAGAAACGCTCACTAATTGGGTTAATCCTCCCTCCCAATTAGTAAGCCCATAAGTGTACTTGCTCCCTCCCAAACTGACGACCCGTTTGAAATAACATTGATGCATGTTGAAGAAGTATCTCTCAATTCTGCCCAAAATGTCTTCAGTCTCTTATCATGTCATCCACAACGTAAAGTGGATCATAGACTGATAATCTGTAGCTTCTTCACGGGGAACGTCATGTCGACATTTTCAACTCACTTAGAATGCTTCCAGTTCTTTGATTAAAAGCCCCAATGTACTCAATTCTCCCTCCATGATGATGACGATCTCTGGGAATCATCATAACTCTGTGTACATAAATATATCAACTGGACGCAATATACAAATCAATACCCCATGAGTAGATATCGATGACAATTCTCTTCAACAATTCTCTGCAGATCAACCCCTAATTAAACCTCTTTTCACTTCCACTGGTTAATAGTAAATGACCACGTATGGAGAAAACCTGATATACCAAACTTGAAACTAAAGTAGAGTTCCCTGCTCTTGTGTCTTAAGCTTGCACTAATGTTGGAAGAATGGTGTAGAGAATTTATGCTCCAAGCAAATCTCTAAGTACTCACTACCCAACCAGAGCATGAGACATTACCACCTCTTGCGATTATCCACAACGACATCGGCGTGTGACACTGAGTACTACAACGTAACTCCTTAAAGTGATAGTTAACCAGGTCTTCAACAATCCACCTCGACTGCTAGTAACTAGATAAACCAAGTCTTCAACTTAAATCTCAAGTACGAGCAAGTTATCGTTGAAAGTCATTCATCCAACCAACCCCGACTTCAAGATAAACTAAGAACACGCCTTTGTGAAAGTCAACTTCAATCTCAAATATATGATACCCAATCAACTCCGTAGTCACAATTAGTCTTCCTTAGTTAGTGGAACATTAGGTGTTGGAGGAGAGGAGAGTCATTTCAAGCAACAATCAACATGTATTTTATTCACACTTCTCCCCGTCAAATATTGCATATGAGGATGCGATTTTTGATTGAACAAGTGAATAGAGATACATGTAGTTTATTCACACTTCTCTCCCTAAAAAATTGCATATGAGGTTGATACACTGTTCACACTACTCCCCTTCAAAAGTTGCATTTGACGATGCCATTTTTGAACTAGTGGATAATAACAAATACAATCCGATGAAGCTAATCCGTTTGAAGACTGAACAAGCATGGAACAAATATGAAGTTTGTTGATGAGAATGGTCAGAAGCAAGAAAATTTCACAACTTCAGAAGATAAAGCGCACTCAAGCGTACACTTTTCTTTTCTTTGATGAACGGGGCCTAAAGTGTTGTCAGCAGATGCCATAATGTTGACAATGAGAACCGAGGCTTGAACTGATTTGTACAAACATCATAGTCGATGAAGTGCGAGGCCTGAACTGAATCGAACATACGTCATAATGAAAATACATCAACATTGACCTTCTGTACCTCCTGAAGTAGGAGATATCCTTGCTTTAGGCCTCCAGACTTCGAGTCTTCTCGTGTGGTGAATGATTGATGTACCTGCAACTGAGTAAGGACTACCTGCACTAACATTACAAACTTGATTGCATATACATAGGTTAGTGACAATAGTATCCAAACCCTTGGGGGTTTCACGTTCAACCATGGTATTTCCATCGGCAAGAAGCTTTCCTGTAGGTATCCACTTAAGTCCAACATTCTTAAAAATTCTACCAGTCGGTATCCACTTATGGCAAGGTCTAGGATTACTAAGCTTCTTATGCATAGTGGAAGGCTTATCGATATTCCTAGTCTCCAAGGAATTAGCAGTTTGTATCTACCTAGGAGAAGTTTTAGGTTTGTTTTGCCTCTTATGCATTGTGGATGACTTACTGTAAATCCTTGACTTAACAGGTTGAACCTTAACAGTATTCCTCAATAAACTAGGAGGCATCAACCGAGGTTGTGAACCTAAGATACCATCCTTATAAAGTAGTGCTCTTTTCCTAGCCTTTTCTAGATCATAATTCTTGTACAGATCATTACTATCATATAAATTTTGAACTTTAATGCTCGGTTTCGACAATATTTTAGAACTAATCATAGAAGAATTGGGTGTAGGAGTAACTACTTGTTGAGGTTTACCAGAACTAGAAGCAACAGTCTTAGGCAAATAATGTGGAGTGACTGGTTTTGACAAAACTTGTTCTGCATCAATTTGGGAGGCAAACCGTGTTTCTGAAAGTTTTGGTCATTCAGATATAAATGTAGTCGGTTGTCTAACAACAGGTTGATTTCTATTCGATTGAAAAACTGGTTTCCCCAAAATTGATGGTTTTGCAAACTTAGTGTTCACACTATTCCCTGTAGCTTTTCTAAGGTCGTTCTTTAGTGCTGTTATTGTGAAACCCTTATCCTAAAGTTGAGCTTTGAGTTCATCATTTTTGGCAATCAAAGACGTTGTTTGCTTAATCATCTTAATTTTCGTTTCTTTGATTGACTCATTCAAATTGTTACAGTGCTTTTTCAAAGATTCATTTTCTGAAAGTAATTCAGCCACTTTTTGCTCAAAATTTCTAGTTGCAATAACATTACTGTCATGTTTAGCCATAACTTCATTACACATATCACATATCTCAGTAATACGTATTTTCAGGTTGTTGATTGTCAAGTCCTTGGTTTCTAGCTAAGCTTTTGATGAGTGCTCCAACACTCATCATTTTTGGTCAAATCTGAACTGCAAAACATACGAAAACACTCAGAAATGCATCAAAATATTAAAAATATTTTAAAATTGTGTTTTATATGTTTTAGATGCAAAATGAGCAAAAACAGATGAAAAACATACAAAGTTTGCAAAAGTGGCTGTTTAAGTCCCCCAACTTTCAACATTTAACAAAATCAGTCCTTGAGCATTAATTTTGAAAGAAAATTCAATGCAAGTCCTTTACAAATGAAAATTTATCAAAAAGGTTCCTGGGTGAAAAGTTTTGAAAATTTACATATTTGATCCCTGCACTTTTGATTTTGGCGATTTTGGTCCCCGAGATATTCAAATTTTGGAAAATATCATTCAAGGCCCTCGAATTATGGAATATGGAAAGTTTGGTCCTTACTTGTACTTTTGGAATTTTACAACTCAGCCCCTCAACTTTGCTCAAATTACAAAAATGGTCCTTGTACTAATTTACTACAACCAACCGGACCCTTAATACTTATAACCCAAAACCTAAATCTAAAACACAACCCTAGCCCACTCCTTATAACTCCCAGCCCACACCTTACAAGCCCACTCCAAAATAAAACCTTACCCCGTTTTAATACTCCCCAACCAGTCAAACACCTTTGACCCCCACCCCCAACATATACCCGTGAACCTTTTCCCTCCCCCTAGCCTACAAAACCCTCCTACTATCCCTACCATCTCCAACACAATCATCACCTTATCTGCTACTCACCCACCCTACACCCTTTCCACCACTATACTCCAACCCACTCCCCTGCCAAAAGCAAAAAATGTACAACTTGCTTATTACCCTTTTTCCCGCCAAGATTCATTTGGAAGGCCAAGATCAAAAGAAGCCATCCAATGGCCTTTATTGAATGTGGGAAGAAGAATGGACCCCCCTCCAGGGCTATATAATGAAGAAAAAAGCCATCAAGAGGAAGCAGTTTGATTTTTAGGTTTTAGTAGTAGTATAGAATTAAGTGCGATTTTAGCTTATTGAGTTTTAAGTTTAGTATTCTCAGCCTGTTAATTAAAATATTGTACTACTGTTTTCAATTAATAAAAATTTCCCAGTTAATCTTTATTTCCTGTCTAATTTACTGCTTCCTACTACCAAATGCTTACTCTAGCTTATTTAGTGCTTATTTACTGATTTTCTTAGCTTATTGTAGTTTCCATTTGCTTATTAGACATGTTCTAGTTCAACTCTTGTAGCTTGCTTATGTTTTCATTAAATTAGTAGTTAACTGTGAGATTAACTCACTTTAGCTTATTTCAGTTTACTTATTGGAAATTACTAGTTGCTGTTTGTAAACTTCTCATTCAGTGTTTGTAAACCTATCTCAAACTCAATTTTTTAGTTTTTCCTTAAAATCCATGTTTACCTTAAAGTTTCACTCAAACTGACCCACTCAAAGGGGTGTTTGGCACTTGTAGCTAATCTCTATTTTGGTCAAGGTTAGTGGCTAAATCAGTTTTGTGTAGCTCACTTTTAATCAAATTAGTATCTAAAAAATCATTTTTAGCATTCTCAAGTAGTTTTCAAGGATCTTAGTTAGTTCACAAATTATTTCACTTTATAACTGTCTTAATATAATAGCTTGGGTAGAATTCATTTTAAGCTTAGTTTAGTTGGTACTTATGCTTCATCATTAGCTCAAAATGGTTTAGACTTCATGTTTGTTAACTGGTGTTAGACTTTGGAAGGTCAAATACACCAAACTCTCACCATTTGACCCATCATGCCCTGCATTAGCCCCCCACCAGGCCTGCTGTTACAGCAGGTCCACTCACTCCTTTGATCATGGCTTAGGGTGGCTTAAGCAGAAATTAGATTGTGATTTTGTTTTCAATTATAGCTTATAATTCATTCTTATTGTCTTTGTGCTTAATTATGTAGGTATAGCTTAAATTGGTAGCTAAAAATAGCCTTGTAATTGTCCCACAGGCCTGCAAATTCTTGTGCTTCAAATACCAATCTATCCCCAATTCTCATGCTTTCATTTCTTAACTATTTGAACTTAGATCTTGGGAAATTAAAGTTTGGCAGCTAATCTTTATTGTCATGATTTTTACCGATTTTTAGAAATTTTCTAGATAGCTTATTTGATGTCTGACTTCGGGTTGTTTATCTGAAATATGCCCTGCATCAGAGGGTGCCTTTTGACCCGTTTTTCATAAGCTATAATTTGTGCTCTTGTCATGATTCTTGATGTACTAAGTAGCCTTCAGTATTGAGTTGGTAGATATGCCTCTTGGTGGTGCTTGTTGGTTTATTAGATGCGCTTAATTAATCCCCCTAATTGCCCACCCTAGGACCAGTGTTCACTGAGTTGGGAATAGTGTACACTCAGCTTATTAGACTTTTGCTTTAGCTCATTATTAGGTTATTGATTGTTGTTATAAGCTTGTGTACTTGTTATTATCAGATTGTTTGAGTTAGATTGGGTGTGTGTTTACCTTGGTATTAGCTTTTGTGATCAATTGCATAGCTTGTTTGTTCAAAAAAAACTGACCTTAACATAAATAATTGGACCTGTTGGATTATTGTTAATGCTCTCAGCTTATTACTCGGCTTATGTATTGTTCCTTTTAGCTCACTAGGATTTCCCCTAGATAACTTAGTTTAAGTTCTCTTTAGTTTAGCTTATTAGACCCCTGAGAATAGCTTTTCTTTTCACAATAATTCCCTAGTTTCAGCTTATGCACAGGTTTAAAGTTTCCATTTGGATTGATTGCATAAGAAGTTTGCTTGTTTATTTTTTTTAGCTTTTTGAGTTAACTTGTTGTTTTACATTGCCCATTATTCTGTCTCATTAGCTCTTCAGTTAGTTCAAGCTCTTTGATAGTTGCTTGCTTTGTTTCCCAGCTTTTGATAAGCTCACAGATAACCAATTGGATCTTAACCTCCCCTGAACCAGTGTTGCAAACCCAACTTCTGTGGGTCCCACAAGACTTACCAGTGGGTCCCACAGGGTGGTTCTTGGCTCTTTGGATAGACCTTCTAGCTGTCTATCTTGATCCAAGCTCCATTTGAGCCTGAGCTTTCTTGCCCTTGTCTTAATTTGGCCCTCAAACTAGCCTGCTAGGCCTGTGGATATTTGGTGTTGCTTATTTGATGATTGCAGCTTATTACTGAGTTTATGTGCATGATTCAGCTTGTTCCTAGTACATTTAACTTATCTATAGTTCGTTTTGTCTTTGGTTCTCACCAACTAGCTTCTTTAGTAGCTTTTTCATCTAGAAAATCCAATTTCACCTCAATAAGCTCACTGTTGAGCTTTTCAGGTTGCACAAAGCTCATTTGTGAGTTTTGGAAAAGTTGCCTTCACAAAAGTTGGTCAATTTCAGTAGCTTAATAGATTTGCAAAGGAAAATTTTGAAAAAGCCAAATATAAATGAAGTGATAACTTCTATTTAAGAAGCTTATTGCTTATTTGCTTATTTTCCTTAAGCACTTAGTATTTTTATAATTTTCCTAGGTTCCTGTAGTTAATTTCTGTAATTTTTTTATATTTTTTTCTTTTCAATTAGTATTTTTAATAATTAATATTAGTTTTTATTAATTAATAATTAGTTAATAATTAATAATAATTATTTAAAAAGTCTTAAAAATATATTTTCAGTTTTAAAATTAGTTTTATAATATTTTAGATTTTTCCAAATTTAATTTTCATATTTTTAGTGTATTTTCATAATTAGTTACAATTTAGTGTAATTTAAATAATTAAAAGTAATTAGGAAATTAGTAATTAATTAATAATAATTAATTAAATAGTGTAAAAGTTATTTTTCTTTTTCTAAAAATTTTCTTTTATCATTCGGATTGTAAAAATGTAATTTTCATATCCGTAGGTATTTTATTTTACAAAACTCGCGTTTTATTTCGTACGCCAACGTAACTTTAATTGAAACGAACGCGTTTTTAGACTTAGCTCACGTTTTAATATATCTGATCATCAGTAAATGTTAATATAGTGTTTCTAAGTTATTTCCATTCCACATCTCGTAGTGTAATCATTCACAACCCCTTTCTGTCCAAATTCACCCGATCACAAACCCGTTTTTATACCATCCACACCTCGTCGGCACATAACGACCCGGGGAAACCCTATATTCCACGGAGCATTGAGCCCAAGGAGTTTGACTATATTGACCACATCCGTGGTTGACTTTAGTTGAATGCTTTTGCCTCAATCAAATTTTGGCGCCGCTGCCGGGGAGGTGTGCGCGCTATTCTAAACGGTTTTGCGTATTAGTCAATCGGGATATACATCCATTGTATATTTACCACCCTTGTTCATATTATCTTCTTATTTTTATATAAAATCAAAACTGTTCACGAAAACATTTTAAATCAGTTTTCAACGAACACAAAAAACCCAAAAAGATTTTCTTTCTTATTTGTATATAAAATGTCTTTCCAAAAAACCAAAAATATTCATCTTTACCCTCCTACCCTTTTGATTCTTCATTCCTTACCCTCCCAAACCTTTTGATTCTTTCTATGTCTCATCCATACCTTCTGATTTGCCAGTGGTGTGGTAGTTCTTATAATGGTGGTAATTGCCCCGGTTGTGGCATGGTAGAGTCAGGAAACGGGTCTGTCGATAACCAAGATCCCTATTCCTACCATGACACGACTGATTTATTCCATCAGCTACCACACCATGAGACTCAGCAGTTTTACTGTTGTGAGTACTGTGGTGGTTCACACTACAGTTCTGATTGTCAATCAGGAAACACGCTTGTCTATGAGCAGTTTCCTGATAACGATTATAACTTTAGCACATACGACTCACAACCACATCAGTTTTACTGTTGTGATTACTGTGGAGGCCCACACTTCAACTCTGATTGTCAAACAAGGAATCCATTTCCTTGTAACACTTTTGACACATCGTATTATGACGAACCTCCATCTCCACCAATTCCTCAAAGTCTTCTCCTTGATCTTTTGGATTTAGTGAAAGATTTGAGAGGAATCACACATATACCAGATAATCCAAATCAAAAATCGATGGAAGAATTGTTAGTTGACGAACAGGCTGCTAAAATACATTCCGAAGATGCTTATGAAAGATCTATTAGGGAATCAATAGCAAAAGAAAAAGCAGCCAGATCTAGCTCTCGATTCTGTTTCTGTAACACCCCCAAAATACCGCAGCGGAAGACTGTGTCATAGGGATGCTACTTCAGGGCACAAAGTACAAGATATAGAAAACGACCTCTAAATGAGACGTTTTTGAAAAGTTACCATTCGAATAAATAAAAGTCATAGTTTACAAAACAAAGATCCCAAAGTAGAATGATACATAAGTTTTTAAAGTGTATCGAATGGTAAACGATAAAAGTGAAAGTCTCCAAAAGCATGCCCTAAGACTCTCAGCTCCACATACCTGCTATCGCCTTCCTAACCTGAGATAAACATGCTTAAAAGTGTCAACACAAAGGTTGGTGAGTTCATAGAGTTTGCCTTAATACAGATGAAAAGTCTATAAAGAATGTTCACTCAGCAAAGGCATCGTAAATCCACTCAGTTGCAAGTCCCGCCATAAGAGACTTGTAACCTGTGTGTTTACAACCCACTGCTACAATATAATAGGATTAAGTTATATATAAGTTCATAACAACAGTTAAGCAATTAGTAGTGAGTCTACACTTCATCTCCGAAGACCTCATGTTTGTATGTATGTCTCAATGGTTGTGTCCAGCAACTTAATCTGGGGCCATTGGAAATCTGTATGTGTGTATGATTACTGGGTGCCATTTCCCAAAGTATAATAGTAAGTATGTGTGCATGTATCAATCATGTATGTATGTAATCAAGAATAATGAAATCAAGTATAATGTAATCAAGTATAATGTTATGTGAATCCGTACAAGTAAGCAAGTAGTAGCATGTATCTCCCCCAAAGAGTTGATAGACAAATTAAAAGAGTAGGGGCTATGACTCACCTCGAAGTAATAGTACAATGCAACGGAATGTTAAGGACAACAATGCACGGTTATCTGCCGCAACCTAAAATGAATGATGAATGATCTCATTTAGATCACCAAATGATGTTATGAATGTCCATGCTCATGTTTCTATACCACTCTACTCTTTGGAAAAACACTTGTGTTATCAAAATATATAATCCAAGAATTTGGAAAAATATTGCTATTAGAAAATATAATAAGCTAGTTGTAATATATATATACTTATATATATATATCGTATGTTTCCATGTTAGTGTTGAAATACTCGAGTTTTAATCCTTGAAATGATGAAAATATACTTGTAATAACTAATATTACATTAGTTATAAAGCTTGGTACTTAATTTTATTTCTAGCTTATAAAAGTACTTCGTAGTTTTAGTGTCCATATTTATTAAAAGCTGTCAAATAAAAATGGTTTTAGCCGATATTCAAACGTGAATATCTTTGTCGTTACTTGTCCGTTTTACTTGTTCTTTATGTCCACGGTTACGTCTTAGTATGTAGTAATATATTTTGGAAAGCTCGGCTCCTCCGGGTTACGTCTAAAGTCTCTTTTTGTCCAATGAAAAACGTCCAACAACAAACATTTTCAGAAAAATACTTTTCGTCAACAATCTTGCAAAAATCATAACTTCTTCGTTATAAACTCTTTTTAATCCGTTCTTTCGCCTACGGATTCGTTTTTGAAAGTATTTTCTAAAAATTTTGCCAAAGTTCCCTTGGTGTTTACTGATTTTCCAGGTTTTCACAAAATGGGACAGCATGTCTAAAATAGGCTCCAAATCAAGTTTTCAAGGTTTATAACTAATTTCTACCATCACCAAACCTCTTGTAATCACCACATAGCTAATCTAATCCTACCATACACCTTCTTAGGGTGCCATGAACTCCTAACCAAGTTATTATAGCAAGGGGATTCATAAATAAAAAGTTAGGGTTTGTATGTTTCATTTTAGACAAAATAAATGGTGGTATAGCTAGTTGTACATGGTTTTTAGCATGGAAATCATGTAATACAAGTAAATATAAGATGTTTCATGTAAAAATAAAGTTGATAACTTACTTGATAAAATGAGATGATTAGATGATGATTATGCTTGGATTTCTTGTATTTTTCTTGATTGATTCTTGATTAGGCAAGTAAAAGGAACAAGTTTAGTGTTATAACTTTTGAAAAATGATCACTTGATCTATATATGGTGGTTTGGTCGTGGGTTTGCAAGAGAGGAAGGAAGAGATGAGATAACTTTTGATCTTTCTAAAAAAGTGTGGATTATGATTCAAGATTTTTAGTAAAGTAAGGTTTTTAAGGGTTTATTAGTTTAATACTTAGGAGTTAATGCATAGGGTTAAAAGGGTGTTCATATGGCCGGTTTTTCAAGGGTAGAAGGGGGGGTAGGGGTACTTGGTATTTAATTAGAAATCTAGTGTAGCGTTAAGTGTTATTACGTGTTATTCGTTAAAATCGGGTACCGGGTTTAATAGCAATAAACGTTCACAAAGTTAACCAGGATGAAAATAATGTTATAATAATGTTAAAAACATATTAAAAATATGTTGGGTACATTTACTGAGTGATCGGGTGATTAATGTTTAGTTTTCACGAAAACCGTCGTTATATTCATACGCGTACGTTATAAATAAAATAAATTTCCAAAATACTGGGTAACTGAATGTTATAACTTTTATGATGTTAAAATGGATATAAAAATATGTCGGGACCATTGTGGGAATATTTAGATATATTCGTCGTGTATAAACCGGGTGTTAACGTTTACTATAAATACTTATACGTAAAAACGTTAAATGTATCAAATATATAAATTTGAAAATCCTGAGAGTGGTATAACATGAAAATGCTGTTATGATGATATGCAGACTATCTCCAGTCCGTATGCAGTGTTCTTAACACTAATGAAATGAATTCGCACCTAAACCAATCCGGTTACGCGAATTTGAATACCCGTACACTAAATTTACGATGAAATGAGTAATGCAAGTGAATAGTGAAAACTTTTCCGGAAATGAATAGTGTTCAGTGAATAGTAAATTTCCCAAATGTTTCTTAGAATATCAAACTGACCTCGAAAACGATGAATAGTAAAACGATGAATAGTGTTTTGATGAATAGTGATTTATGAATAGTGTTTTTCCAAAGTTCCCGAAATGACCTGAAATGGTGAGTTGTGACAGTCTTCCCCTCTAAAAAGAACTTCGTCCCGAAGTTCAGTTAATGTTAATCAGTTAAATGTGTCAAAGCTTATGTATGTGGGTTTCTATCCAACTAGGTATGTTCTCGTGGTCAGACTTGATGAGGCAAACCTTCCCAATCCCGAGCATAATCCTCAAAAGACCTCCTTTAGGTTAATCCTTTAGGTAACCGATTTTCACTTAATCCCACAACCCAATCAAACAAGAACAGTCATGAGATTAGGCTAAATCGGTTTGAGTGATGACTTTAACTTTTAGCTTGATTTTCGCAACCCAATCAAACAAGAACAGTCACTAGAACCAAGCTAAAAATCAAGGTCTGGATTCAACATCCTTGAAAAAGATCTTTTGAAAGATTGGCTCGACTTTGGAATTGCTTACACTAATCAAATTACTAATGTTAGTATGACTAGGGTTAATGCTGCTAGGTCTCAGATTAGTCAATGTTGTGTATAGGTCCTATATTAAGACTTAAGTGCTACTAAAATACGATAGTTGTTCAAGAGAATGTACCCGTTGTGCTACCGCGGACATGTTGAGTGATAGGATTTCCTAAGAAGTAAGCTCTGCCAATTGCGGGTGGAATCTCATTGGCCTCATCTCGTGGCCCTTCAATTGCTGCTGCTAAGTTTGGACGATTGCCTCCTTGGTTAAGATTTCTTTTCAACTTAGGACAGTTGTTCCGAAAGTGATCCGGGCTGTTACATTCATAGCATGTCCTTTGGTTGTTCGTCATATTGCCCACATTTGCTAGTTCTCTACACTGGTTTGTAAAATGACTAGACTGTCTGCAAAATGCACACACACGGCAGGGCGCAATCTTTTGATGATGAAAGTTACACTTCGTACATTTAGGATGCGGGCCTAAATACTCTTTCTGACTAGAATTAGTTGCCGCAAAGGTCCTTGCCCTTTTGTTGTCAGCTATTGTGCCCATTTGCTTGTTTAACTCGCTTGTTCCCTTCCTTTTATCACTGTTCCTCAAGCTTCCATTTCTAACCATCTCATCTGTCAGAGTCCCTGCTCTCAATATTGCACTCTGAATTGTAGAAGGCTCAGTTGTTTTCACAGTCCCACGAATTTCTGGGACAAGACCATATATGTACCTCTCGATCCTCTTGGACTCAGGGGTAACTAGGTGTGGAACTAGTCTGGCTAATTCATGGAATCGATCTGTGTAGGCTGCATGTCCAGCCCCTATCATAGAGTGATGATAGAGTTCATCCTCCAGCTTCTGCATCTCGTTATCCGGGCAGTATTCCTCTTTCAATAATGCCTTAAAATTGTCCCATGTCATACCTACAGCTGCCGCTCTACCCCTAGCTTGAATCTGCGTATTCCACCATGTCAATGCCTTTCCTGATAGTAAGCACATGGAATACTTCACCATTTGATGTGCTGCACAGTTACTAATGTCAATCACCGTCTCCATCTTTTCAACCCATCGAGTATACGCCAACGCGCCTCCTACACCATTGAAATCAATTGGCTTGCATGACGTAAATTCCTTATACGTACATCCTGTCCTAATGATGTTATTGCCATTACCATTCTGGCCTATACCATTGGTGTTGTTAATTCCGCTTTCGTGGTTTGCCAAGTTATTCATATGATCGCCAACTTGAGTGACAATAGTGGGGAGAAAGTTTTCAAGTTGTCGAGCGATGATGGCTTCAAAATCAGTATTTCCACCGTCGTTATTATCATTGTTTTCAACTCCGTGACCACCTCCTCTACCTCCACGTCCACCAGTTCTTCCACCATCGTTACTTGGGTTACTAGTGTCATTAGCAGCTCCTCTACCTCCTCTACCTCCACGTCCACCAGTCCTTCCACCCCTTGGTGTTGCGCCTCCTCGAATAGAGCTACGAGTCACTCTCTTTGGTGCCATGATTTCCTGAGAGGAAGGACATTTAGTGAACGTCAGAGATGAGGGAAAACCGTTGATTAACCAAAGTCTATACTTCACATCCTCATATATAATACCGTGCTACCAGTTGTTTCCTAAGTTGTGCCAACACCGATCTACATCTGCATAGTCATATGTCCACGTGTGTCGTGAAGCACTTATAATTATGTTGGCCACCACAATTATAAATGTTTCCTTTCACAAGTGTACATATCACCAGGCACACATATCTCAGTGGTAGACGTTGCTTAAATGGGCATTTAGGGAATGTCACGCTTAGTACAAAGGAACAAAGGATTCTCCCTTAAGTGTTAAAGTCACCGGGAAGTCTAGTTTCTAACGGTTTCTACAAAGTATCTAATAGCGTAGGTCTAAAAATAAATAAATTACCAGCAAGCGTAAGTGTATGTAAAGTGCAAGGCGATAGGGAGGAGAGTCTACATGTATGTAGTTATAGTCTAGACTCTAAAACAACCTAGTTCTCTATAACCAAGGCTCTGGTACCAATCTGTAACACCCCCAAAATACCGCAGCGGAAGACTGTGTCATAGGGATGCTACTTCAGGGCACAAAGTACAAGATATAGAAAACGACCTCTAAATGAGACGTTTTTGAAAAGTTACCATTCGAATAAATAAAAGTCATAGTTTACAAAACAAAGATCCCAAAGTAGAATGATACATAAGTTTTTAAAGTGTATCGAATGGTAAACGATAAAAGTGAAAGTCTCAAAAAGCATGCCCTAAGACTCTCAGCTCCACATACCTGCTATCGCCTTCCTAACCTGAGATAAACATGCTTAAAAGTGTCAACACAAAGGTTGGTGAGTTCATAGAGTTTGCCTTAATACAGATGAAAAGTCTATAAAGAATGTTCACTCAGCAAAGGCATCGTAAATCCACTCAGTTGCAAGTCCCGCCATAAGAGACTTGTAACCTGTGTGTTTACAACCCACTGCTACAATATAATAGGATTAAGTTATATATAAGTTCATAACAACAGTTAAGCAATTAGTAGTGAGTCTACACTTCATCTCCGAAGACCTCATGTTTGTATGTATGTCTCAATGGTTGTGTCCAGCAACTTAATCTGGGGCCATTGGAAATCTGTATGTGTGTATGATTACTGGGTGCCATTTCCCAAAGTATAATAGTAAGTATGTGTGCATGTATCAATCATGTATGTATGTAATCAAGAATAATGAAATCAAGTATAATGTAATCAAGTATAATGTTATGTGAATCCGTACAAGTAAGCAAGTAGTAGCATGTATCTCCCCCAAAGAGTTGATAGACAAATTAAAAGAGTAGGGGCTATGACTCACCTCGAAGTAATAGTACAATGCAACGGAATGTTAAGGACAACAATGCACGATTATCTGCCGCAACCTAAAATGAATGATGAATGATCTCATTTAGATCACCAAATGATGTTATGAATGTCCATGCTCATGTTTCTATACCACTCTACTCTTTGGAAAAACACTTGTGTTATCAAAATATATAATCCAAGAATTTGGAAAAATATTGCTATTAGAAAATATAATAAGCTAGTTGTAATATATATATACTTATATATATATCGTATGTTTCCATGTTAGTGTTGAAATACTCGAGTTGTAATCCTTGAAATGATGAAAATATACTTGCAATAACTAATACTACATTAGTTATAAAGCTTGGTACTTAATTTTATTTCTAGCTTATAAAAGTACTTCGTAGTTTTAGTGTCCATATTTATTAAAAGCTGTCAAATAAAAATGGTTTTAGCCGATATTCAAACGTGAATATCTTTGTCGTTACTTGTCCGTTTTACTTGTTCTTTATGTCCACGGTTACGTCTTAGTATGTAGTAATATATTTTGGAAAGCTCGGCTCCTCCGGGTTACGTCTAAAGTCTCTTTTTGTCCAATGAAAAACGTCCAACAGCAAACATTTTCAGAAAAATACTTTTCGTCAACAATCTTGCAAAAATCATAACTTCTTCGTTATAAACTCTTTTTAATCCGTTCTTTCGCCTACGGATTCGTTTTTGAAAGTATTTTCTAAAAATTTTGCCAAAGTTCCCTTGGTGTTTACTGATTTTCCAGGTTTTCACAAAATGGGACAGCATGTCTAAAATAGGCTCCAAATCAAGTTTTCAAGGTTTATAACTAATTTCTACCATCACCAAACCTCTTGTAATCACCACATAGCTAATCTAATCCTACCATACACCTTCTTAGGGTGCCATGGACTCCTAACCAAGTTATTATAGCAAGGGGATTCATAAATAAAAAGTTAGGGTTTGTATGTTTCATTTTAGACAAAATAAATGGTGGTATAGCTAGTTGTACATGGTTTTTAGCATGGAAATCATGTAATACAAGTAAATATAAGATGTTTCATGTAAAAATAAAGTTGATAACTTACTTGATAAAATGAGATGATTAGATGATGATTATGCTTGGTTTCTTGTATTTTTCTTGATTGATTCTTGATTAGGCAAGTAAAAGGAACAAGTTTAGTGTTATAACTTTTGAAAAATGATCACTTGATCTATATATGGTGGTTTGGTCGTGGGTTTGCAAGAGAGGAAGGAAGAGATGAGATAACTTTTGATCTTTCTAAAAAAGTGTGGATTATGATTCAAGATTTTTAGTAAAGTAAGGTTTTTAAGGGTTTATTAGTTTAATACTTAGGAGTTAATGCATAGGGTTAAAAGGGTGTTCATATGGCCGGTTTTTCAAGGGTAGAAGGGGGGGTAGGGGTACTTGGTATTTAATTAGAAATCTAGTGTAGCGTTAAGTGTTATTACGTGTTATTCGTTAAAATCGGGTACCGGGTTTAATAGCAATAAACGTTCACAAAGTTAACCAGGATGAAAATAATGTTATAATAATGTTAAAAACATATTAAAAATATGTTGGGTACATTTACTGAGTGATCGGGTGATTAATGTTTAGTTTTCACGAAAACCGTCGTTATATTCATACGCGTACGTTATAAATAAAATAAATTTCCAAAATACTGGGTAACTGAATGTTATAACTTTTATGATGTTAAAATGGATATAAAAATATGTCGGGACCATTGTGGGAATATTTAGATATATTCGTCGTGTATAAACCGGGTGTTAACGTTTACTATAAATACTTATACGTAAAAACGTTAAATGTATAAAATATATAAATTTGAAAATCCTGAGAGTGGTATAACATGAAAATGCTGTTATGATGATATGCAGACTATCTCCAGTCCGTATGCAGTGTTCTTAACACTAATGAAATGAATTCGCACCTAAACCAATCCGGTTACGCGAATTTGAATACCCGTACACTAAATTTACGATGAAATGAGTAATGCAAGTGAATAGTGAAAACTTTTCCGGAAATGAATAGTGTTCAGTGAATAGTAAATTTCCCAAATGTTTCTTAGAATATCAAACTGACCTCGAAAACGATGAATAGTAAAACGATGAATAGTGTTTTGATGAATAGTGATTTATGAATAGTGTTTTTCCAAAGTTCCCGAAATGACCTGAAATGGTGAGTTGTGACAGTCTTCCCCTCTAAAAAGAACTTCGTCCCGAAGTTCAGTTAATGTTAATCAGTTAAATGTGTCAAAGCTTATGTATGTGGGTTTCTATCCAACTAGGTATGTTCTCGTGGTCAGACTTGATGAGGCAAACCTTCCCAATCCCGAGCATAATCCTCAAAAGACCTCCTTTAGGTTAATCCTTTAGGTAACCGATTTTCACTTAATCCCACAACCCAATCAAACAAGAACAGTCATGAGATTAGGCTAAATCGGTTTGAGTGATGACTTTAACTTTTAGCTTGATTTTCGCAACCCAATCAAACAAGAACAGTCACTAGAACCAAGCTAAAAATCAAGGTCTGGATTCAACATCCTTGAAAAAGATCTTTTGAAAGATTGGCTCGACTTTGGAATTGCTTACACTAATCAAATTACTAATGTTAGTATGACTAGGGTTAATGCTGCTAGGTCTCAGATTAGTCAATGTTGTGTATAGGTCCTATATTAAGACTTAAGTGCTACTAAAATACGATAGTTGTTCAAGAGAATGTACCCGTTGTGCTACCGCGGACATGTTGAGTGATAGGATTTCCTAAGAAGTAAGCTCTGCCAATTGCGGGTGGAATCTCATTGGCCTCATCTCGTGGCCCTTCAATTGCTGCTGCTAAGTTTGGACGATTGCCTCCTTGGTTAAGATTTCTTTTCAACTTAGGACAGTTGTTCCGAAAGTGATCCGGGCTGTTACATTCATAGCATGTCCTTTGGTTGTTCGTCATATTGCCCACATTTGCTAGTTCTCTACACTGGTTTGTAAAATGACTAGACTGTCTGCAAAATGCACACACACGGCAGGGCGCAATCTTTTGATGATGAAAGTTACACTTCGTACATTTAGGATGCGGGCCTAAATACTCTTTCTGACTAGAATTAGTTGCCGCAAAGGTCCTTGCCCTTTTGTTGTCAGCTATTGTGCCCATTTGCTTGTTTAACTCGCTTGTTCCCTTCCTTTTATCACTGTTCCTCAAGCTTCCATTTCTAACCATCTCATCTGTCAGAGTCCCTGCTCTCAATATTGCACTCTGAATTGTAGAAGGCTCAGTTGTTTTCACAGTCCCACGAATTTCTGGGACAAGACCATATATGTACCTCTCGATCCTCTTGGACTCAGGGGTAACTAGGTGTGGAACTAGTCTGGCTAATTCATGGAATCGATCTGTGTAGGCTGCATGTCCAGCCCCTATCATAGAGTGATGATAGAGTTCATCCTCCAGCTTCTGCATCTCGTTATCCGGGCAGTATTCCTCTTTCAATAATGCCTTAAAATTGTCCCATGTCATACCTACAGCTGCCGCTCTACCCCTAGCTTGAATCTGCGTATTCCACCATGTCAATGCCTTTCCTGATAGTAAGCACATGGAATACTTCACCATTTGATGTGCTGCACAGTTACTAATGTCAATCACCGTCTCCATCTTTTCAACCCATCGAGTATACGCCAACGCGCCTCCTACACCATTGAAATCAATTGGCTTGCATGACGTAAATTCCTTATACGTACATCCTGTCCTAATGATGTTATTGCCATTACCATTCTGGCCTATACCATTGGTGTTGTTAATTCCGCTTTCGTGGTTTGCCAAGTTATTCATATGATCGCCAACTTGAGTGACAATAGTGGGGAGAAAGTTTTCAAGTTGTCGAGCGATGATGGCTTCAAAATCAGTATTTCCACCGTCGTTATTATCATTGTTTTCAACTCCGTGACCACCTCCTCTACCTCCACGTCCACCAGTTCTTCCACCATCGTTACTTGGGTTACTAGTGTCATTAGCAGCTCCTCTACCTCCTCTACCTCCACGTCCACCAGTCCTTCCACCCCTTGGTGTTGCGCCTCCTCGAACAGAGCTACGAGTCACTCTCTTTGGTGCCATGATTTCCTGAGAGGAAGGACATTTAGTGAACGTCAGAGATGAGGGAAAACCGTTGATTAACCAAAGTCTATACTTCACATCCTCATATATAATACCGTGCTACCAGTTGTTTCCTAAGTTGTGCCAACACCGATCTACATCTGCATAGTCATATGTCCACGTGTGTCGTGAAGCACTTATAATTATGTTGGCCACCACAATTATAAATGTTTCCTTTCACAAGTGTACATATCACCAGGCACACATATCTCAGTGGTAGACGTTGCTTAAATGGGCATTTAGGGAATGTCACGCTTAGTACAAAGGAACAAAGGATTCTCCCTTAAGTGTTAAAGTCACCGGGAAGTCTAGTTTCTAACGGTTTCTACAAAGTATCTAATAGCGTAGGTCTAAAAATAAATAAATTACCAGCAAGCGTAAGTGTATGTAAAGTGCAAGGCGATAGGGAGGAGAGTCTACATGTATGTAGTTATAGTCTAGACTCTAAAACAACCTAGTTCTCTATAACCAAGGCTCTGGTACCAATCTGTAACACCCCCAAAATACCGCAGCGGAAGACTGTGTCATAGGGATGCTACTTCAGGGCACAAAGTACAAGATATAGAAAACGACCTCTAAATGAGACGTTTTTGAAAAGTTACCATTCGAATAAATAAAAGTCATAGTTTACAAAACAAAGATCCCAAAGTAGAATGATACATAAGTTTTTAAAGTGTATCGAATGGTAAACGATAAAAGTGAAAGTCTCCAAAAGCATGCCCTAAGACTCTCAGCTCCACATACCTGCTATCGCCTTCCTAACCTGAGATAAACATGCTTAAAAGTGTCAACACAAAGGTTGGTGAGTTCATAGAGTTTGCCTTAATACAGATGAAAAGTCTATAAAGAATGTTCACTCAGCAAAGGCATCGTAAATCCACTCAGTTGCAAGTCCCGCCATAAGAGACTTGTAACCTGTGTGTTTACAACCCACTGCTACAATATAATAGGATTAAGTTATATATAAGTTCATAACAACAGTTAAGCAATTAGTAGTGAGTCTACACTTCATCTCCGAAGACCTCATGTTTGTATGTATGTCTCAATGGTTGTGTCCAGCAACTTAATCTGGGGCCATTGGAAATCTGTATGTGTGTATGATTACTGGGTGCCATTTCCCAAAGTATAATAGTAAGTATGTGTGCATGTATCAATCATGTATGTATGTAATCAAGAATAATGAAATCAAGTATAATGTAATCAAGTATAATGTTATGTGAATCCGTACAAGTAAGCAAGTAGTAGCATGTATCTCCCCCAAAGAGTTGATAGACAAATTAAAAGAGTAGGGGCTATGACTCACCTCGAAGTAATAGTACAATGCAACGGAATGTTAAGGACAACAATGCACGATTATCTGCCGCAACCTAAAATGAATGATGAATGATCTCATTTAGATCACCAAATGATGTTATGAATGTCCATGCTCATGTTTCTATACCACTCTACTCTTTGGAAAAACACTTGTGTTATCAAAATATATAATCCAAGAATTTGGAAAAATATTGCTATTAGAAAATATAATAAGCTAGTTGTAATATATATATACTTATATATATATCGTATGTTTCCATGTTAGTGTTGAAATACTCGAGTTGTAATCCTTGAAATGATGAAAATATACTTGCAATAACTAATACTACATTAGTTATAAAGCTTGGTACTTAATTTTATTTCTAGCTTATAAAAGTACTTCGTAGTTTTAGTGTCCATATTTATTAAAAGCTGTCAAATAAAAATGGTTTTAGCCGATATTCAAACGTGAATATCTTTGTCGTTACTTGTCCGTTTTACTTGTTCTTTATGTCCACGGTTACGTCTTAGTATGTAGTAATATATTTTGGAAAGCTCGGCTCCTCCGGGTTACGTCTAAAGTCTCTTTTTGTCCAATGAAAAACGTCCAACAGCAAACATTTTCAGAAAAATACTTTTCGTCAACAATCTTGCAAAAATCATAACTTCTTCGTTATAAACTCTTTTTAATCCGTTCTTTCGCCTACGGATTCGTTTTTGAAAGTATTTTCTAAAAATTTTGCCAAAGTTCCCTTGGTGTTTACTGATTTTCCAGGTTTTCACAAAATGGGACAGCATGTCTAAAATAGGCTCCAAATCAAGTTTTCAAGGTTTATAACTAATTTCTACCATCACCAAACCTCTTGTAATCACCACATAGCTAATCTAATCCTACCATACACCTTCTTAGGGTGCCATGGACTCCTAACCAAGTTATTATAGCAAGGGGATTCATAAATAAAAAGTTAGGGTTTGTATGTTTCATTTTAGACAAAATAAATGGTGGTATAGCTAGTTGTACATGGTTTTTAGCATGGAAATCATGTAATACAAGTAAATATAAGATGTTTCATGTAAAAATAAAGTTGATAACTTACTTGATAAAATGAGATGATTAGATGATGATTATGCTTGGATTTCTTGTATTTTTCTTGATTGATTCTTGATTAGGCAAGTAAAAGGAACAAGTTTAGTGTTATAACTTTTGAAAAATGATCACTTGATCTATATATGGTGGTTTGGTCATGGGTTTGCAAGAGAGGAAGGAAGAGATGAGATAACTTTTAATCTTTCTAAAAAAGTGTGGATTATGATTCAAGATTTTTAGTAAAGTAAGGTTTTTAAGGGTTTATTAGTTTAATACTTAGGAGTTAATGCATAGGGTTAAAAGGGTGTTCATATGGCCGGTTTTTCAAGGGTAGAAGGGGGGGTAGGGGTACTTGGTATTTAATTAGAAATCTAGTGTAGCGTTAAGTGTTATTACGTGTTATTCGTTAAAATCGGGTACCGGGTTTAATAGCAATAAACGTTCACAAAGTTAACCGGGATGAAAATAATGTTATAATAATGTTAAAAACATATTAAAAATATGTTGGGTACATTTACTGAGTGAGCGGGTGATTAATGTTTAGTTTTCACGAAAACCGTCGTTATATTCATACGCGTACGTTATAAATAAAATAAATTTCCAAAATACTGGGTAACTGAATGTTATAACTTTTATGATGTTAAAATGGATATAAAAATATGTCGGGACCATTGTGGGAATATTTAGATATATTCGTCGTGTATAAACCGGGTGTTAACGTTTACTATCAATACTTATACGTAAAAACGTTAAATGTATCAAATATATAAATTTGAAAATCCTGAGAGTGGTATAACATGAAAATGCTGTTATGATGATATGCAGACTATCTCCAGTCCGTATGCAGTGTTCTTAACACTAATGAAATGAATTCGCACCTAAACCAATCCGGTTACGCGAATTTGAATACCCGTAAACTAAATTTACGATGAAATGAGTAATGCAAGTGAATAGTGAAAACTTTTCCGGAAATGAATAGTGTTCAGTGAATAGTAAATTTCCCAAATGTTTCTTAGAATATCAAACTGACCTCGAAAACGATGAATAGTAAAATGATGAATAGTGTTTTGATGACTAGTGATTTATGAATAGTGTTTTTCCAAAGTTCCCGAAATGACCTGAAATGGTGAGTTGTGATAGTTTCATTCCTGATGATAGTGATGATGAGGATATCCTTGATATCCTTGGATTTTATAAAGATTCATCAGGTTCATCAGATGAGATTCCATCAGTTGAGATTCCATCTCAACCCACTCTTATCACACCCGAGGTTCCCACTCACTCTGTGAGCATGGGGGACGAGCATCTTGACACTGTTCCTCAAAAGGAATCGGACGAATTCATAAAGTCTAGTGTTGAGGACCTTGTTCCAATCCCAAGAGAGTCACAGGGAATTCTTGATCATTTGTGTGATATTCCTCCTCCTCTTATCTTCTCGAATGATGATGTTCAGATGTTCTCCGATTCTACTGATGACGATTCGTTATCTTGTGGAGACATCGTTTTTATAGAAGAATTACCTTCTAAGCTAGTTAGCTTAGAAGAAGAGAATGATGAGATTGGCACTAAAATCAAGGATGAAGCACTTCGTGCAACATTATTGAATGTCGATCTCCTCATTTATAAAATCGAGCCTTTCAAAAAGAAACCTATTTCATCTCCTATCCCCATAAAGGATAGTGACATTTTCTCCGATGATCCTATTCCGGAGTTTGAAGCCTTTACCTTTGATCATATGGGAGAGAAGATTAGTGGCAGTACCACTTCTCATTCTCATAATTCTCTCCCCGAGTATGATTCATTCACCTTTGAGGAGTTCTCCGGTGAACTCACTCATATCATATCTCCACCGGAGTATGATAATTTTTACTTTGAACTAGACAAAGATGATCTTTGTATTCCGGAGGGAAATATTCTCAACCTTGAGAATTTGATTGATATCAAAATCCCAACCCTCCCACCCATATGTCTAGATCATTCGAGCCTAAATGATGAGATTCATGATACACCAATTATGGATTCTCTTTTTGATGATGATGAATCAATCTTGATTGTCATCAAGATCTTTCTACCTTTCTTCACCTACAGGGTGACTTCTCCTATTCTTCACTCCTTCGGGAATGAAGACATTATCTTTGACCCCGACATCACCGCTTATAGTTTATACTATTTTAAGCTAGGGTCTGTATATCTCATCGGTGTGGAACTTTCACTTGCTTCAAATGTTTGTCCAAACATCTTGAATGAAAGTCCGATGGAGATTGTCTCTTCCACATCATGCTTCCCCAAGGACAAATGAATTCGGGGTCGAGTCAAGCTAGCGACTCGGTAAACAAAAATAGTAGCATGTACTTAGGGTTTTCACCCTAAATGTGGGGGAGTTACCCCTGTTATGGTTACAAATACAGTGAAAAGAAAATGGTGTTTCCACATTTAGCTTGTAATGTTGCCCTTTTACGTTCAAAGAGTCGGCATAATAGCCGGGACTTTTTATATTAAGGACAATATTCATTCTAAGTGTAGGGGGTATTTCGCTATTCTAGCGAATTTTATCACATTTTACTATCTAATACCCCCGTTTTTGGCAAAAATTTAAAAAAAAATTCACTTGAGTTTCAAAATTTTTGTGGTTATCAGTCCGCCTTGTCTAAACGACAAAAGGATTGGCTAATCCAGGAGCAAACGGCTCTTGGTAAAGATATCTCAAATCCGTTGATGGCTTCCAATTTGCCCAAAATTGTATGGTAAATCAACTCGCCATATCCAAAAAAGTGAACGAGTTGGCTAGCCCGCAAGATTATGGCTTGTGGTAAAGGCAGTGGAAAAACCATAATTGGTAATCAGCTCGCCAAGAAGTTGACTATTCCATCAAGAGCTGGCTAGTCCAGAAGCAAACGACTTTTGGTAAAGACAAATAAAATCCGTTGACAACTGGTGGTTTGCTCAAAATCACATGGTTATCAGGTGGACCATAGTTCTTACTTGAATTGATACATCTGGCTACTCCAGAAGTGATGGCTTTTGGTAAAGAGATTAAAATCCATTAAGTTTTCAAAACAGTTTATTGCTAGGGACTAGCAATAGTTTAGTGTGGGGGATTGATGAGTGCTCAAACACTCATCAGCTTTCAAATCATTAATCATGAAGAATTCACGGAAATCAGGAAGTTTCAGATATTTACATGGTTGGTTAGTTTGAAAACTTTCTTCCTTTTGTTGCATTGCGATTTCAAGTGAAATACAACGTTTTTCAAGTTGTAAAAATCTGTTTGAAAGTTCATTAAATACATTTATATCAACCATATCATTTGATTTAAAAGACTCAGCTGTAAACAAAGAACTTGACTCATCATCACGTTCAGCATCTTCATCACTTTCTCCCCCTTTATGATTCATATTTGTTAAGTCAGAAATGGTATTACTATCAGTCTTTTTCAACAAATATGTGTCATAAGTGGGCATAACTTGATCAGTATGCAGTCGTTCATCAGAAAGCACATTATGATGTTCAGTTAGGGGTACCTCAGCACATGACACTTGTTCTTTTACTGGTCTTAATTCAGTGCCCATGTCTGGAGTATCACTAGTCACTGAGTTGCAGGGTGGGTCAAGCTTATCAGTCTCTGATTCTTTGCATATCGTGACACCTGACCCAACATCCGATGCTATACCCGAGTCACCAACACCATCACATGATTGTACCCTACATGCCTTCACCTTGTCATCATATGCAGGTATATGATGTGCCTTTTTGTTAATGAATCTTTTCACTTTATCCATAAGTTGGACAAGTGTGTCTCTGAACGTGTCAACCTCAATTCCCGTGTGATCAGCAAAGCACTTTTTCATCATCTCACTATAATGGTCATACTCCAGAGTGAGTTTCAAATCAAAGAACACTTGGAGTTGTTTGTTGATCACACAAAGGGCAGCCATGGATCCCATTTTGGAAAATTCTCCTTGGTTAAGTTGTTGTTGTAGTTGATCTAAGTTAAGAATCATTGTGCACGTGAAAGTCTGAACATCTTGACCAAAGAGTGTTTCAAATGCACGTTCGAATCCCATCTTGAATCCAGTTCCCTCTAAAAGTACCGAGAGATGTGAATGAAGTTGTCGAAAACATTCTGTGCAGCTTTCATTTGCATTGTGAAGCACTTGTTGTGGCTGAAGCAACTCTCTCCCTTGCGAATTAGAGCACAAAGATTCCATATTAGCAATATTAGAATCAAACACCTTTATTTTTTGTACAAGTTTGGAAGATTTTGACATGTTGTGATTGTTCACGGGATTTTATAATTCTATGATTTAAACCGAGAAATAGATTCTTTCGCGGGATTTTACAAAATCAAGAATAAACCGTGAGACTTCGAAGAATTGATTTGGTTTGTTGAAGTGAGTATGAGTGATGAATTAGACAAGTCACAATGAATTTCAGACAAAGTTCGTGTAGCGAAGTACGAAGAAAAACTCCGTAGATATAACCAATAATCCCGAAAATGTCTCAACCCAAAGTAATTCACAATCGGATTAACGGAGCTCAATCAAAGTTTGTGTTCAAAAAAGATGTTGTCTAAAGAAATATAACTCAACAAATAATTCACCTAAAAAAAATTACAACTCGTCCCTTGTGGTTAACTTATCAGCCCAACCGAAACTAATGCAAGCCCAAAAAGATAGACAATCCGTATATCAAGCCCAAAACGTGCAAATACACCTTGAGCCCAAATCCACAATTTTAACTAATCCCAACCTAGATTACATGTTTTATAATACTCACATATCACCACTTGATCTCATTAGCCCTAATTTCACTAAATCCAAATCACGAAAAAAATACGCAGCCACACAAGAATATTACGCCTCCTTCCTTCACTAGCAGTCACCACATGATCCACTCCAACTCCACCATCAATCATACACACTAGCAAACAATGATTAATCCTTCCCGTCACATGAAACCAATCGAATAACAAACTTTGTGAATCGGACAGTATCAAAAGGAGTTTAGGCGTCAATAAGATCGATGATGACTTTCACTTAAACCTTTGATTCTAAGAATTTAAGCGAGAGACTGAGTTCATGTTCTTTCCTTTTTCTTATTTTGTACAGCGTTATCCTTTTGATTTAAACCGAACCTAAGGGAGGAATGGTACGTTATGTTTTTGTTCCTTCTATAATTGGTTCAAATATTTGACAAGAAGTGTAAGCTTCAAAGAGATCTTTTCTTGTTATTGTTTTTGGAAAGTAAACGAAGTGTATGCTAAAAACAAATTTTGATCTGTGATGAAATATCTCTTAAGGTTCTGATGTTCACATGAAGCGGTTAAGACTAAAAGAGATTAGCTAAGATCGTATATTCTTTCATTAGATTTATTTTCTTGTTTTGATTAAACTCTACTGAAAAGGTGAATGAAATAATCTGGATTTGTTTAACAGAAGATATAAGCTGAGATCATGCACGTTTCGTGGGTTTGATGTTTAAGCAGATTTGTAGTTAGTCGATTGTTAAGTGCAACTTTGTTGAGATCATGAAAAGAACATTTAATCGCTAAATACCAGTTAATCGCTACTGAAGTAAACGCAAGGACGAAAATGATAATCGCAAAAAGCTGTAGAGTTAACCACTATAATCAGCTAACCGCAATTTTGAAAACGCAAGGACAAAGATTTTCAAAATTAACCGCAACTTTAGCTAAACGCAAGTTTGAGCAGAATGAACTAAACGCAGGTAAACAAGAAGTAATCGCAAGATAGCGATTTTCAGTTTACATAAACGGCCAAAACCAGTACTAGCAACTTTTTTTTTCCATCCCACAAACTGCCAAGAACCAATAGCTGTACTCATAATACAAAACAAGGCACTTAAGATAATATTATCTTTCAATTGCAAACCGCCAGTAAGAAACAAGATATAACCGCAACTAAGAACAACCCTTTAACGTGAGTAGACCCAAAAGGAACACCAGAAGGTATGGAAATATTATCAAACCCAAAAACACATGACTTGAAAGAAAAATATAAATGGGCTGAAATGGACTTGGCCTATAACCAATACACCACGAAATCAAAATCTAGAACCAAACCATGAAATTACAACCTAGTAACAATACTAATAAAAAAAAATGTGAATATATGAAGCTAAAATCAATTCGAACCAAGTAACCCACCAAGACTAATCCTAGAATTCAAGACCTTGCTAACCCAAGAATGTAACCATGGCTCTTGATACCAATTGTAATATATTCATAATCGAAACATATATGGTTCTAGTGTTCTTGAATCAAATGAAAAAGAAAGAAAGAATAATAGAAGAGTAGAAGAAGAAGTTTTAGAGAGAGAGATTAGAGAGAATTGGGAACTTGTTAGATTGAGAATGAAAAGCACCAACCCTCTCCACATGTGGAGAGGGGTATTTATAGTTTCCTACAAAACGCCCACACCCGGGCTGTGGATCAGGCATACAGTGGGTAAAGACCCGTCCTTCTTCCACGATGTTACCTAAACTAAACTAATATCTAACTAACTAATAAACTAACTACGAGCTATCATAATGCTATTACATCATTTAGGTGACCGAGTCTTTTATAGGAATAATTGTATTCCTAACAATGTCCAATTTTATGGCATCTCGAGAAGCGCATTTGACAAAGTTTGAAGCCGATTTTAAATAAAAACAAAGCGAGATGACAAGTAAAATTGACATCTTGTTGAAGGTTCTAAATGACCGAGACTTGGGAGATCTCCTAAGTGACACCGTCAAGAACCCGAAACTAAACGTTAACTCCATTTCATTAGTTTCGTCTCCTAGCTCTTGCCTACGATATTACTCGATCAATGCTATGAGCACGTGTTTCAAACAAACTCAAGTTCTAAAAAAGGACCAACAAAATGAAACAACCAATAAAAAGTCGGTCAATAAAATAATTGAAACACCTCCTACTCAAAACCTTGATGTAGAATTCAAGGAACATCACCTTGAATGTCCGGTTATTGATGTCTTAGCTCGTGCTCCTTACTACAATGCCATGTTGGAAAAATATGAGAAGAAGCTTAATCTAGGTAAAAATGGGACTGCTTTCGTTCAAAATAAGTTACCTAAAAAATTAGATGATCCGGGAATATTTGTTTTACCATGCAAGATCTAAAATTGCGAAGCTTTTGACACATTAGCCGTTCTTGGATCAAGCCTCAACTTACTTCCATTATCCCTCTACACCACTCTTAAGTTAGGAAAATTGGATGAAACGGAGGTAATAATTGGCCTAGCGGATAGAAGTGTCGCATACCCGGTTGGAGTAATAAAGGATGTATTAGTGCATATAGGAAGGTTAACTATTTTAGCTGATTTCCACGTCCTTGATATGGTGAGTGACACTACATGCCCTTTGTTAATAGGAAGAGGTTTTAGCTACCACAAGCGCAATGATTGATTGTAAGGAATCTAAAATAGCGGTAGGAGAAGGTGAAACTTAGTCGGTCTACGATGTTAAGTAACACGTCGATGATAATAATAAGGAACCAACACCTCCTTGGCTAGATGTAAATAGGAGACCCTCTAGATACGGACCTTAGATCAATAGAGACTTCATAGGACCCCAACGCCCATTTTACCTAGAAAAGGAATTTGTGAACCGAACGCATTCGGTTGAACAACTTTTGGCTAGGGACAGCGAACTGGACCCATTTGAAGATCCTCTAGGTTTTAGAAATATGATTGAATTCCTAGGAGTTTTGCCAATTAATCTGGGAATGAATGGGTGGAAGAGCGAGAATGATAAATGTAAGTAGAATTAGAACAAGCCACCTAAGGAAGGAGATGGATCATGGCACATAAAAATGACATTATATGATCCGGATGGAGAGAAGTTTGAAAAGTCATACTGAACAAAGTGTACCGATAGAAAGATAAAAGCCAAGTTCGACCCTAAAGATGTCCTCGATGAGGAACTCACTCACATAGGCTAGGGTATGACTTTGAGTCTAGCTATAAGACTCGTAAATAAAGAAAAGCGCTTATTGTGAGGCAACCCAAGCTTCTTTTTCATTATTTGTTTGGTAATTTGATTTTATTTGTTTTTATATGTATACTTTTCCTTATTCTTTATTGTTCATGTCTCAAATAAAATTGTGAAAATGCTTTATTTTGTCTTTAACCTCGTCTGAATTACATATAAAGGTATTTTGCAAAAAGATAAGTGTCAGGGAGGATCATATTTGTTTCTAAGAACGGATTGAACATGAACAATAATAATTAGAAATTAGTATACATATTTGTATTTGTTTGAGTCAAATGCTTGTATCGAGTCACAATGAATGTTTTGCAGGATTCCAGGTATAAAAACATAGATTTTTCCAGAAATTTTTCGGAAACAAAATAT
This sequence comes from Artemisia argyi, assembly GCA_030686995.1. Classification (NCBI taxonomy): domain Eukaryota; kingdom Viridiplantae; phylum Streptophyta; class Magnoliopsida; order Asterales; family Asteraceae; genus Artemisia; species Artemisia argyi. The sequence goes on from CM060689.1 coordinate 71,218,545, forward strand.
AAAAAATTATGTCAAATCAATTCTGACTGCGTCAGGAGTTAAAACCTGATGGCGTCAGGAGTTATTTTCTGAAAAATTTTCCAGGTTTTGTTTTTCCGCTGGAATTGTAAAGTTTCGTAAAATCTAAAAATTTTAAACTCCAGGAATTTGCAAACATTTATTTTGCAAACATTATATCTTTACTTGCTTTATAGGATTTAGTTTTAAATAGAATTTACCGCCGATTTTACGCGAGGTTTCGTGTTTGTTTTTCTTTGTAGTTTAACAGGTTATATTGGATAAGGAGATGATTATATTTCAGAAGTGAGGCTTTGCATGTTCATTTTATTGGAGGAGGATTTAACCATGTTACCATATCATCCATACCGAGCGAATCAGGGAACTATTCGTTTCTTTCATTTTCATCTATCTTTGCTTTTACACCTTTTATTTTGAACATTGGAGACAATGTTCGACTTAAGTGTAAGGGGGTAAATTGGGATACCTTAGAAACTACAACTTCGCTTGATTTTTGTTTTGTTTAATAGTAAATGTGTAATAAAACTAAGAGAAGCACTTGTTCGGGTAATTTTGACACCAAATTTAATTTTTTTTTTTTGCAACATATAGGAGTGAAACTTTAGTCTTAATAAGCATCTCATGGATAAGAATTATATGACTAGCAAAAAAAACATACCACTCAAAAATTTCCACCCCAAATATGTGAGGTTCGCCTTTAGATCTTTAGGAAAAAGCATTCATTGTTGGTCCTTATGAGTGTACCGGTAGTATTTAGATTCTAGAACTTGCGTTAGTGATGCATCCCGAGACCGCTAGTGAGACTGCATTCGTGTAGTTAGGATTTGCTATATGATAAGAGGCATTAAGATAACCCTTGTTTAAACCTGTAATATAATTACATTGACTTCATTGGTCAAGTAATTTTCCCACACCTTTGCGATGTACTCATTTTTAGTGCACGATACCCCTAGTACACCCCTCAGAGCCTATCTTTTTCATTTCTAACTTTAAACATTTTATTTAAAAGAAGAATTTGTTTACAATCCACCCCCAAATGTACACCCAAATCGCCTTAGCCTTTCTTGTATGCACTCATCTTTAGTGCATTATTGTTACATATTTAAACCCTTAGTTAGTTGTCTAATTTATTACATGGTTGCTAAGTCCAGTCATATCTTGTACAGATTATTTTGGGACGATTGGGACTCATGGGTAAAGTACTAGTGTTATGGAGTAATGGGGAAGAACATCATTTATTACCCCATATGTGCGTTAATATTTTAAATTACTCCAAGTGTTTCGGTTATCTTAATTCGAGTCTTTATTTTTAATTATGTAAAAGTTTAAGCGTAAGGGGAAAACAAGTTCCCTTTGATTTATTATTTTGGATGGTAGAGTAAAAGTGTATGCAAAAAAAATAAAATAAAATAAAATAAAATAATCGAGTAAAAGAAAGAAGAAAAAAGTAGAAAAAGAAAAGAGAAAAACATACGGGATAACATCCGTTTCTTTTATTCATGTTGAGTCAAATATCGTCTTGAGAATACCAAAAAGAGTTGTAGTTAGTTGAGTCGAGTCTTGGCTTAGCAACACCTCATTGTATATGTAATTAACTAAGACAATTGACTTGTCACTATTAAAATATCCCTTTATCCAACAAACCGTGTTTTTCCATACCCCTACACCTAATGTTATAACCCGTTAAAAGACTTCCTTGATAGTTTATCCTAGGTTCTTATGCCAAAGTGGTGGAGGTTTTGATCCTTTCCCAAGCCTATGGTAATCTATTTGCTATGACAGGTAGTGAGAGATATTTTTCTATTTCCATTTGTGATATATAAACTTATAACACCCAAGAGATGAGAGTATCCAAACACTTATTTTGAGGAGCTAGTATATAATTTCCGTGCTTGTTTTGACTAAGGTAGAATAATCATTTGTTGTAATTACTTTTATATTAATGTTAAATGACCCCTAACATGTATTTTGATTGGTATAAAAGCCCATTTGCATGAGGACAAGAAAATCCCAAATGTAAGGGTATTTGATAAGGATTTATTTGATACACTTTTAGGGGGTCATTTAAGCCCTAAATCATAAATTTATGGTCAAATATTACCTCAAATCACTTCTTTTCTCATTTTAGGTACTTGGGACGAGAATTCTGTAAAATGGAGCATTTTGGAGTCAAAAGTGAAGAAAACGACAAAATAAATAAACTAAGCAGAAAAATACGCCTGACGATGTCACACTTTACAAGGCGACGCCATCACTTGAAGATTCAAGAGGTGGAAATAATTGCAAGTGACGTTCCAGAAAACTTTCGGAGGAATTACACGTGACGACGTCACGTGTAAATGGAAGTAGGACATCTGTTTTGGTGTTACAAGAGACGGCCCAGAGGAGATAATAAGTGATGACGTCAAGCAGCTGGATTGGGTATCATGAAACCCTAATGACGGTGAGATGATGGCGTCAGGTTCTATAACCTGACGCCGTCACCTTTGTATCTCAATATATAGTTTTGGATTTTTTCATTCATAAGTGTGGAACTTTAGAGTACAACTTTAGAGAAAACCCTAGTCCGAATTTTACAGCATTTTTAGGGTTTCAAACCCTCTTTTTTTCCATGTTCAATTAATGATAAGTTCTTCCTTTAATCATTTAATATGTTTATGTGTTGTTTGATTAATTATTTGTCTTTTCTTTACATTAACATGTTAGCTTAGATTTCCCAGTGTTTGCTTAGATCTAATGAAACCTAGTTATTAATTATTGATTATTGATTTGTTATTGATTGTTTGGTTGATTGAATCGTGTTAGGCTTAAGAAAACTGGCTAATCTCCTATACGGTAAAAAGCTTGAATGTCTTAAGAAACGTAATCGGATGTGTACTACGGTTTTATTGATTGTGTTTACTACATGAGTGGATGTTGATGATTCTATGATAGGATACTAAACATGTCGTCATAAGAAGAAATAGATACTCATAGAGGTGGGGAAGAACGTACACGCCCCCATGGCCGGTATTAAAGAATACAATCCTTCAAAAAACAATTGTAACAACTCAATAAATCAATAAGAGATAACTAGGGAGTAGTGAGATCTAAGTAAACACATTTGTCTCTTATAAAAAAGTTCACCACATTTACTTTTATTGTCATTTATTTTATTGTTTTTAGTTTAATTAGTAATTTTGGGTTAGTTGACTAGCAACTAATTCCGCCCACTCTTCCAATAAAGCTTTCCATAAAATATAAAAATACAAAAAGAATCATCCCTCACCTTTAGACCTATTTGATCTACACTTCAATCCTAACAACACTATTCCCCTAGAGAACGATCAATACCCCGGACCTACCATTTACTATACTACAACGGTCAGGTACACTGCCTGGTGGATTGCAAAATCTCTCAAGATCCCTTGAGAGGTAAAACCTTTTGCGAGGTTGAAAAACACACATCATTATTCTACTTCAAAGAGTGATAATCCACAATCCTCTAATGCAGCTGAAAAGGAGGGTGGTGCAGATAAGCATAATATAGATTATGTGGATGCTTAAAATAAAGATTCTCCTTAAAGCGGTACAAATGGTGTTAGTGCTGTTGAACCAGAAGTTTAGAAACTAAGGGATTAACCGCTTTAGAGAAATGCTTGGAAGACTAGAGCCTCTCAGCCTAAAGTTGTAGAAAAACCTAGATATTTTAAAGCTTTCAATAAAAAATGCTCTAAGCGTTTGGATGACTATAATAACTTAAATATGCATGGATCTGTTGCTTCTAATAGCATGAATGCTTGTTCTAATTTTGTTCCTTATAATTCTGCTTTTGAAAAAATATTTGCATGATAATTTAAATTGTGAGAACATTGATGCCAGCACCACTAGGACTAGTACATCGAATTAAAGAAACACTGAGCATAGAAAACAAAGGGCATGGATCTCCAAGGTTAGAAAACTAGATCACTCTGACTTACACCCTAGATCGTGCTTAAAGTGGGTTCCCACTTGAAGAGTGTTTAAAAATGTAGGCTATAGGTGGCAACAAGTTAAGAAGCACGAAGTACCTACCACCACTTCATTAAAAATTTTCAATCCATTAGGTGTGCATTCTATACTATCTAACTATGTGGAACCACTTTATCAGCGGATTCCCAATTTTTTGTTTTTTGCTTTGATGTGCAGCTTGTCCAAGTATGCCTCTGGTACCTCAACTCGGGGTGCACCCAGCATCGGTAATAGGGCACTGCTCAAGAACTTCGTGGCTAAATTCTTGGGTATAGTGCATTTTGGGAATGATCACATAGCTAAAATCACCGGTTATGGAGATCTCATTCATGATAAGGTCACAATTCAATGAGTCTACTTTGTCAAAGGACTAGGTCACAACTTATTTAGTATTGGTCAATTCTGTGATAGTGGTTTAGAGGTGGCTTTCCGAAAACATTCTTGTATTGTTCGTGCTCAATACCAAATTGCACTGCAAGAGATAACATCAACAAAACTAATTTGTTTGCTTGCAAAAGCAACATCCCCACAAGCTTGGCTATGACATATTCAATTCTCTTATTTGAACTTCATAACGATAAATGACCTTGCTCAAAACAGTTTAGTCAGAGGATTGCCTAAACTATCTTTCAAGACAGATCATCTTTGTTCAGCTTGTGAATTAGGGAAGATGACACGTGCAACACTTAAATCCAAATCTGAACCTAGTTCCGTTGCTCTTTTGCACTTATTGCACATGGATTTTTGTCACCCGATGCGTGTTGTCAGCAAAAATGGAAAGAAATATATTTTGGTTATTTTGGATGATTACTCACGATATACTTGGGTTCACTTTCTTGCTTCTTGTCACACCCCGCCACGGCGGAAACGCGCGGGTGTAACTTCATGGATATCATCACAACACCTGGTGTCAACATAGAGAACAACTACATGCACATAAATAGAGCAATGTACCAACACACAGTGTTGTAACAATACCCAAAGATAAACAAAATAAAATCCAAAACATAAATCCAAACATAGATGATAAACCACTTCCAATGCAACTAAGGTCTCGTCTATCCACATCCTTCTATCTTATCCTTAGAAAGCTCACTTGAAAATGATGCTTAAAACGTCAACATAATGTTGGTGAGATTCATAGGTTTAAGACTCAACACACAAGGCAACCGAATTTACTGTGATTACAAAAATATAGCTGGACAAATAAATTATAGTTATCATATTGCTACATGCATTTGCAAGCTAATATCCACACATAAAGGCAACAACACTCATAAGGCAACCATTAGGACGGCTCGTGTCCTCCAACCCCATAATTAGTACCACATCAGGACGGCTCGTGTCCCCCGACCCCATAATTAGTGCCACATCAACATATCATCAATTAGGTCGCATGCGCGAGCAACAGGGTAAGCACCCTCCCAATTGAATCCCAAATTATATCATCAATTAGGTCGCTATCCTAATTGAATCCCAGAACATCCACGCAAGCAAATAATCACACATAGCATATATACAATAACATTATAAGTCCAAGCTCTTTAATACCACACACATAATCACAGTAAACCAAAACATTTAAGACAAGCATCATTCCCATCCCAAGTTTAAAACAAAGTAAAAATGTGGGACTATGAACTCACCTTAAACTCCGCAGCTTCCACAAAACAACTCACAATCTATAGCACACAAAAATAATCCACATTACACAAGGTCAAGATAAAAGCTACAACCCATGTAATACACATATGATGGATGTCTAAGACTCATATGACCCACCATAGATCTCCTAGACACCATACTAACCACCACCATAACCTAACACTCACTAAATCCCTTGCACTCTAAAACTCAGAAAACGCAGAATTTTTGAGTACATTCACTCACATGAAATCTCGACAAATAAAGCTCAACAACTCACACCAAAAATTTACCATGGTCTCTCATAAGCATAGAAGCTAATCCCAGAAGGCCATGGACCAATAACACACACACGTACTCACAAGAAATTCAAACTTGACAACTACTCAAATTCGGATCTGAACGCACACCAAAAAGTTTTGATTTTTAATAATTACTTCCACAAGTTTTTATCGAGAATCCTCTTCGTGGTAGTCTAATATAACCTAAAACTTAACTATTCCAGAAGACCAAGTCAAAATACCACTTTTACAACCACATGCCACCCTCAAACTTTTACCCAAAATCTGTCCCGGTTTGACAGCTTTGACACCTTAACAAAGAAAAATCAAAAGACCGACTTCCCGATCTCAAAATTGATCGTGGATGGACTTTTTGGAAAGCTCTTTCATTATACTTCAATTTAGACTTAAAATTCGTGACTTAACTCGTCACCATCTGTTATGTACACTCACATCTTTACAGCCTTACAAATCTGTCCAAACTCTAACTCAATAACTAGCATGTTTTACGTTCAATTCTCTTAACCAATCATCATACTATTTTCATTAATTGATCCCAACATGTTTAATAACATTAATTTACAGAAGTTAACACAAACCCTAATCCACCATACTTAATATTACATTAATTAGATTAATTAATCAATTAATTGAACATAAGGTTTAAAGATTTTACCTTGATTCTTGATTATTGCTCCCAAATTACAAACCCTAATTTTTTTCTTCTTCTTTTCTCTCTTGGATCGACTTCAAATTGCAGGAAAAGGGTTTTGGGAACTTTGATTTTGTATTTATAATTATTTAGTGGATAATTACCTAACTTAGAGTTGTAATTGGGCTACAATTGGGTTTCCTTTTCCTTTTTTTTTCTCCCATCCGATTTTCTTATATATATATATATATATATATATATATATATATATATATATATATATATATATATATATATATATATATATATATATATATATATATATATATATTTATTAAATTAATTTATTACACTCAAAACCTCATACTTTTCATATTTTATAAACACCCGTAGCTAATCCTAACGTCTTACGCGATAAACCTCAACTTTTACGACAACCGGAAAAAAATATCATTTTCAAAAATAAAGTTTCCAAAAATATAATTCCACACTCTTTTGAAACATAACTCATAAAAACAAATCCCATGTAACTTACTAACACTCAATTACTTGAACGAAGCCTCGTTACGCAAAAATACAAAAACACCAAAACTACACAAGTCATTTCTACACCACAAAGGTGATCAAAATGAACTTTGCCAAATTCCAAACTTTCCAAATCACAATAAAACCACTCACGCAAAGGGATTTAGTGCTAAAACTCACCTATATCACTCATATATCACTTCAAACACCTAATACACACCAAACAAACGTCAATCGAGTCAAGACTATCAGTCAAACTAACCTGCCAAAACCACGGTTGTTACACTTCTCAAGCCAAAACACCAAATGTAATCATCAAGTTCATCAAAAGAGTACAAGTTGGTCTACAAGCTCAAGTCTGATATGTAAGAACAAACAATGCAACGGAGTTCACGAATCAGATTCTTTATAATTTCTTTGAGTCTATTGGCATTACTCATCAGAGATCTGTAGCTTACACTCCTCAACAAAATGGTATAGTTGAAAGACGAAACCGTACATTAGTAGAACCTGCAAGAACAATGCTATCCTCTACTAACCTACTATTAAATCTTTGGTTTGAAGCTGTGTCAACCGCTTGTTTCACACAAAACCGATCTATCATTAACAAACGATTCAACAAAACTCCATATCACATCCTTCATAAACGTAAACTCAATGTAAAATACTTACGCACCTTTGGTTGTCGATGTTAGACTCTAAATGATCAAGAAGATATTGGAAATCTAAAAGAAAAAGGGGATGTCAGAATTTTCCTTGGATATTCCACACAACCAAGTGCATGTCGTATTTACAATCAAAGAAAAAACTTGATACAAGAGACAATCCATGTTCATTTCGATGAAGTAGAAGAAATGGCTTCTGACCAAGTAAGTTCGGAACCCATGCAAACGACTATGACTTTTGAACAACACAATTCAGGACTCGTGCCAAAAACAACATCATCAACAGCAAAGCTTAATCATATTCAAAAGGAAGCGTTAGATGGACTGTTTGAAAACTTCTATGATGAATCATGTGGAGGAAACAAGATGAAGGTATCTATAGTATCCGTTGCAAATCCGATTATTGAAGTAAACAATCAAGAAGACATACCATCTCCAGTACATGGTACATCAACAAATACTTATGAAGATGTTGATCCCACACTAGATACCCTTCCAATAATAAATATCCACAAGACCGTTCTTCAAACAATGTCACTCCAACCTCCCACATAAATGTTGATGATCAAATTATTACCAATGCATCGTCTGAAGAAGAACCATTCATCAATACATTTGTGGCTCCCGAACTCTAGGTTGGAGGACCCTCTGAGACACAAAACAATTATTCTTCAAACATGCAACAAATTTACCAACCACTTCCGCACTGAAGAAGATGGACTCACGATCACCCTTTACAACAAATAATTGGATATCCTTCTCAACCTGTTTAAACAAGAAGATCCTCAACTGATTTTTGTTTCTACAATTCTTTCTTAAGTAGGATACAACCTGCCAACGTCAAAGCAGCACTTGAAGATCATGACTGGATTGTTGCAATGTAAAAAGAAATAAACCAATTTACACGACATGGCGTTTAACGAAGGGTTCCACGTCCTCTTGGAAAACTCATAATTGCTCTAAAATGGATCTTGAAGAACAAACATGATGAAGATGATGATGTAATCTAAAACAAGGCTCGCCTTGTTGCATAAGGTTACAATCAAGAAGAAGGAATCGACTTTGATGAATCATTTGCACCAGTTGCTAGGATTGAAGTAATACACTTATTCTTGGCTTATGCATCTCATAAATCTTTCATCGTATACCAAATGGACGTGAAAATGGCCTTTTTGTATGGGGAGTTAGTGGAAGAGGTGTATTTAAGTCAACCAGAAGGCTTCATTGATCTAGATCACTTGGATGATGTCTATGTTCTTGACAAAGCCGTCTACGGACTAAAGCAAGCACCATGTGCATGGTAATAAGTGTTGATAGAATACCTGCACAAACACAAATTCGTCAAAGGTTCAATTGATCCAACTTTATTTATTAGACGTAAAGGTGATGACATCATGCTAGTCCAAATTTAAGTCGATGATATTATTTTTGGATCCACAAATCCTAAATATTGCAAAAAGTTTGAAAATATCATGTGATAGAAATTTAAGATGAGCATGATGGGCGAGTTAAAATTATTTTTGGGTCTACAAATTAATCAAACTCCTCCTGGTATCTTTATTCACCAACACAAATACACGATGGACATTTTGAAAAAGTTTGGAATGGATAAATCTGACTCCATAAGTACACCAATTCCTCATAAGCCTAAACTAGATGAAGATAGAGGAGGTAAACCAATTGATACAACAAAATACCGTAGTATGATTGGTTCACTTATGTATCTTACAGCTAGTCGACCTGATATTCATTTTGCTTTCTGTGTGTGTGCCCGTTACCAATCAAGGACAACAGAGAAGCACCTTACTGCTGTAAAATGTATCTTTCGGTACCTCAAAGAAACCACTCACACGGACCTTGTGTATATAAAAGATATTGTTTTTGACTAATTGCCTATTCAGATGCAGATTATGTAGGTTGACAAATTGATTGCAAAAGTACTTCTGGATCTGCTCAATTCTTGGGGGAGAAATTAATTAGCTTGACTTCCAAGAAGCAGATGCTGAAGCTGAATACATATCCCTCTCTGGATGTTGTGCACAAGTATTATGAATGAAAACACAATTGACACACTATGGTTTCTTCTACAACAAAATCCCAATTTATTGTGATTCACAAAGTGCCTTTGCCATCTCTTGTAACACGGTACAACATTCAAGAACAAAGCATATTTCAATTAGATGCCACTTCATCAAGGAACATGTAGAAAGATAGACAGTGGAATTGTACATTGTGAAAACTGACTATCAAATTGCCGACTTCTTTACAAAAGCTTTGCCACCAGAAAGATTTGAATATCTATGACAACGTCTAGGAATGGTAAGCATTCGTGACGAACATGACGAGGAAACTCAAAAGGTCAATGAAGTAACCAAAGTAGCAGACATCACAAGTACATCTGGTAAATCAAAACGATATTATTCACTCATAATGGTTGTTGATTAAATCACAGATTAAGACCCATTATTTAAAGAAAGGACCCTGAACGTACACTTCAGTGCATCAATCCTTTAGAAAAGAAGAGAAATCTTCTTAATTATCGTGAGCAGAATTTATACAAGATTTTACAAAAAGATTTTTTCAAAAACCTTTATATAAATTTTTTTGCTCATGATAAACAAATCTCGAGCACATTTTTAAAATTATTTATTTAATCTTATTTAGCTCGAGTAAGAATAAACAATGTAGAACCGTAGAGGGGGGGGTGAATACGGTTTCTTAGGCTTTTAAGATGTTTAAAAAACTTTAAGCCTCAAAGAAACCAAGTGGTTGTGTAATCAATCCAAACAACCACAAACAGAAACAAAGTATATAAAGCGAGTAAAGAAAGACACCACGATATATACTGGTTCGGGATGGGGGGTTTATACCATCCGTACATCCAGTTGCGAATCCGCGACTCCGATACTATTCACTAGTATAATCCTTTCGGTGGACTACAAACCATTACAATTCACTCCACCAATATTCACCAATATTGATGCTCACAAAGAAGGAGTTACTCACCAACGGTATTCCGCCCTCGAAAACCACCCAAAAGAATCTCACGATTCGACTTTACCTAAGGATCACAAAGATATCTACCAAGACTTCCACCCGGAAGTATCAAACCCCAACTAGATCCCCAATGATCTAGGCTTGGTCGCCAAGACTCAAGACTTCCCTTACAAAAAATTGAATGAATGAATGAATGTATGTTCAACCAAGTCCTAACCTAACCTAGAGACTCGATTGTAATAGAAAGGGTATAAGAAAGAAGACCCTCGACACAATCACAAGAGTGGATTAGGTTCTTGTGATTCTTCCCTTGCAAATAGATGTGTTCTTCCAAAGATGTTAGTGTGATAAACAAGAACACAAGATTAGAGATAGAGAGATTTGAGAGAGATTGAGAGAAAGAATCTAGAGAGAGAGAATAATGGCAAGGGGTGAGGAATACAAGAGGCAAGGGTGGTATTTATAGGCCAATAACCCAAACTTGGGAAATTTTACCGAGGCTGGCGCGTCACCCGCGTGTCAACTCGCGGGCAGCGCGCCAGGCGTCTGTAAATGTTTCCCAAGTGTTGGGTGTTAGGATCTTATAAATACCTATCCTTAATAAACCCCAATTGTACTTCACACTAAACCTTAACATTAATCATTATAAGGTTTACCAAATCAAATAGCCAATTTGGAAATCATTTGTGATGTGTTTAAAGAGAAACCAAATTACCAGGGGTTTAAAGTGTAGATAGGGTAATTTGGAAGGGGTAGAAGTGTATCTCCTCACATGGCATAGAAAAGAGAGAAATAATATGCCAAGGAATATTCCAATGCTTGGGGGGAAGAATGTGATAAAGGGTTGAGATGAAACAGTTTGAATTGGATGGCTAGGATCAAAGGGAACCTCCCTTGGTTTTTCAAACAATTTGGCATGTGTGGAATGTGGATGGTTGGGATGATTTCACTTGAAATGAATGGATAAGATCAAACATGCTTAGGTTAGGGTTGAGGGGGATATTCCAAGGAATATGCTTTGCTTGGGGGGAAATGAGAAATTGAGGGTTGAGATGAGTTTGTTTGAAATGGATGGATGAGATCAAATGAACCTTTTTGCTTGGGGAGGAAGGTGAACCAATGGTTGAGATTGTTTTGTGTTTGAAATGGATGGTTGAGATTAAACACATGTGTTGAAATAGAGAAGAGGTTGGATGGATGGTTGAGATGTGTTTAATTTGAATTGAATGGTTGAGATTGAAGATGTGTAAGGAATATAAGAGATGTGTAAGGGATGTGTAAGAGATGTTGTGGAAAACTAGAAGGGGGGGGGGTTGAATAGTTTTACGTCTTTTTAATTTGTTACAAAAGATTGTTTGAGTGTTTTCTTTATTTTCAAAAATTTAGATTCGATAATATGTGATCTCAAGTCTTGCACAATATAAACAACAATAAATATGTACGATATAGCAATAATTATGTAAGTAAAGGAATAAATGAGATATAGAAAGATCGAACCGCGAGACAAGAGATTTGTAGTGGTTCGGCTACAAATATTCACAACTAATTACACAAAGAGATAGATACTATTGATGATGCTCAAACAAATTGGATGTGGAGGTCACAACAAGTTGTAATACTTCTTGTCTTGGAGGATAGAAGTATTCTTCTCTTGCACTTGAGAGGATGATGTTTGGATCACTTTGAAACAAAGATTTATGTATGTATGATCAAAGGATTAAGAGAATAGAAATGGAGATCTAGAAGAGAAAGTTTAAGAGTGCAAAAGGTGAGAAAATTATGTGGAATGAACTAGTGTTTATAGGGGAACAAACTACTGTTCTGGAGCGTGGTCGGTCCCCTTAATAATTAAGGGGGCCGCCTTATGAATTAAGGGGGCCGTCCCCTCCAGAACGTTGGAGTAGTTTGTCTTCTTGTGGGGAAGGTTTTTCTGGATAAAATTTTCCATTTTTTGTTGGAAATTTGAAATCATATATTTATAGTGATTTAAACATATTTTTTTAATTCCAAAAATGTTTTATGAAAGATATTAAGTGTTTATGACATTTTATAAAAGTTCTAGTGATTTAGAAAAATTTTCCTTTGATCATAGATTGCAATAAACACTTTGTTTATTCATACCTTAAGTGATTTGGATGTAAAGAGAATATTAATCATTAAATACTTGTTTATGTCATAAATTTTAGATCAATGGGTTTATGTTTTGTAATTATCAAAACATAGAGATATTGATAATATATTAATAATGTTTTTAGGCATTATTTATGTCAACAATCTCCCCCTTTTTGATTATTACAAAACCTTAAACTCATTAGGTCTAAAATTTATTTTTAGACAAGTATTTTAGAGTTTATTATTTGCTTCTCCCCCTTTTTGTAAATTCAAAAATGTTAAACCGAGTAAGCTTCATAGAAGAAGTTAAACGGGTAGAAATCTCCCCCTTGATGTATGCTCCCCCTCATTTGAGAGCACCAAGGAAACGAGCTATGGAAAGCTAGGCTACAAAAAATATGTAAGGAGAACAAGACATATATATGCAAAGCAACAATTATGCAAATAAAAATAGATTCATTCAAGCATATAAGAGACAATCATAGAAATGACTATCATTACAACATTCAATATGCTTGAAGCATATTGATTACAATAAAATAAAAGAAACAACATAGTCCTATATTGCCGAAGAGAACACTTGGACTTGCTTGCAACCCATGGTTGAGTGTTTTATTTGCTTGAGGGGAACATAAGCATAGAGCTTAGTTGTTTGATGGAGAGGGATATGGAGTGGGGTATGGTGCGGAAGAGGTGGATCTCACTATATTGTATCGAGTTAAGGGTGGTATTGGGTGTGGACGAGTGAGAAGATATTCAATCCAAGAAATATCTTCACTCAAGTAGAGGATTTGTTTTTGAAGGAAGATGGAACAAGGGCAAACGTGAGTGTGGTTTGTAACTTGATCAATGTTGAGAGAGTGGGGTAGGCAATTTGCATAGGGTGATAATGGAGGTTGCCCTTTGTTGCGTTGTGCAAGATGCATAGCAAGGAGATCACTAAGATCATGGATTTGGTTTATTTCATCACGGAACTTTTGCTTTTTCGTGGCAATGTGGAGAGAATCATTGTGTTGATATGGATGAATTGGGTTTGTGTATTTGGAATTATAGTTTGATGGTTGATCAAACTTGTATCGATCATTATAAGTGGGTGGAGGTTGAGATGTGTAGTTTGGCATGAAAGAAGATGTTTGGCCAATGTTGTATGGTTTGTAAAGAGGATCAAATGAATGTCCTTGTGGGTTTGGTGTAAGGTTTGGGAAGTAAGTAGTTGGAGGTGTTGAGTGATTTCCAACTTCATTGGTTATGATGGATTTGTTTCGAGGGCTTTTTCTTCGCCAAACGGGTTTTTCCGTCATCCTTGATAGCCTTGAGGCTTTTGGTTTTGGTTTGTTTGGAGAGGTCATGATGGGATGAATGGAAAGTTTTGAAGATTGGGGATATTTATAGTGTAAGATTTGTGTGTTTATAGATGGATAAAGTTTGTTTGGGAGATTAGGACAAAATATGTTGGTGAAAATTAGGAAATGTAGGTTGAAATGGGCTAAAAAGCAGAAAAGATTCTGTAAACCCGACCATCAGATGGCCGGTCCCCTTAATGATTAAGGGGGCCGCCTTACATAATTAAGGGGGCCGCCCATCTGGTGATTTCCAGATTGCCAAAATTGGGTTTTTGGCATAAAATTTGCAGAAAGGTTATGTTTTTGGATTTGGATTCAAGCAAGTTCAATTCCTTGAGGCAATATAGCATCTAATCTAATCATGATATAGCATGCATGCAAAAACACTTAAATAAAAGAGCAAACAAGCAATTAATAATAAGCTAGAGGAAACAAGCAAAGGCAAGGGCACTCAATCTTCCTAGGGCAACTATCTTAGATCAAAGGCAAACGTAGCTAGTGAGTCAAAAACTAGTGATGAAACAAGATGAAAACATTATGAGTGATTTTGTCCTAGTGTGTGCCTATATGCAACAAATGTGGAGTTGTGATTTTTCGACTCCTAGATGCAAAGAAAAATAAGTTTCCTAAGAAACAATCCAAAATCTCCTTGATTCGATTTTTGCTCGATTCATGAATGTCAATGATATATATTAGATTATATACTTTGACAATTTATGTGAGAGTTTATGCATGATTTAGGAAAAAAAGTTTTTAGCATTTGTCAACAATGCAAGGAAAATGATGTTCATGTAATTCCTAGATGTGATAATAGTTTTTAAGAAACTTTGATTGGGTTTTACAAGAGAGTATATGCAATGAAAATGAGGTTTCCCAATCTTTAATTTTGTGCAAAATAGATTCCAAGACTCAGAAATGGAGAAGTGGAAGAAAAGTAAATTTTATGCAAGAGAAAAAGTTTGTCTCAATGCAATAGAATTTAGTCAACTTGTTCCATCATTCCTAATCCTAAACGCAAGTGATTGAATAATTCACGCTTAAGGGGTTTAGTGAATATATCCTCAATGTTATCTTCCGATGCAACCTTTTCTATGGATATGTTTCCTTTTTGTACATTATCCCTAAGGAAGTGGTGGCGTATTTCTATATGTTTAGTCCTAGAGTGTTACACCGGATTTTTACTTAAATCTATCGCACCTTTGTTATCGCACATAATGGGAACATTTTCTAACCTAATGCCATAGTCTATTAGAGCTTGTTTCATCCATAGTGCTTGTTGACATGCCTTTCTAGCGCCTACATATTCGGCTTCGGTGGTAGAAATAGCAAGAGCCGTTTGCTTCTTCGAAAACCAATATGTTAGACAACATCTCATAAACGTTCAAATACCGCTAGTGCTTTTTCTATCTACGTAGTCTCCCGCATGATCCGAATCCGCATAGACAATGGTTTCTATGCCGGATCCCTTAGGATACCATAATCCTAAGTGTATAGTGCCTTTAATGTATCGGAAGATACGCTTAACCGTTTCTAGGTGAGAGGTTTTGGGATCCTTTTGAAAATGGGCACAAAGGCAGACACTAAACATGATATCGGGTCTACTTGCCGTCAAGTATAGTAAACTACCTATCATTCCTCTATACTTGGTGTTATCTACGGACTCGCCTTCATCATCCTTTGTGAGTTTCACTTCCGTAGACATGGGAGTTTTCATGGGTTTTGAGTCTTCTAGGCCAAATTTCTTAAGCATTTCCTTAGTGTACTTAGATTGGTTAAAGAATATTCCATCTTCTAATTGTTTTATTTGTAATCCTAGGAATAAGTTTAGTTTACCCATCATACTCATCTCAAACTCATCATGCATGATTTTGGCAAATTCATCACACATGTCTTGACAAGTCGATCCAAATATAATGTCATCAACATATATTTGAACAATGATGAGATTTGGGTCTTTCTTTTTAGTGAAAAGAGTGTTATCTACCATTCCCATGGAATAATCATGTTTAATAAGAAAAGCTTTTAATCAATCATACCAACCTTTGGGAGCTTGTTTGAGTCCATAAAAAGCTTTCTTTAACTTATAAACATAATCAGGTTTTGCGAAGTCAATGAATCCTGGAGGTTGTGCCACATAAACCTCCTCATTGATAAAACCGTTAAGGAATGCACTTTTCACGTCTATTTGGAATAACTTAAATTCTAGGGCGCATGCATAGGCCAGTAATATCCTATAGATTCTAGTCTACCTATGGGGACATAAGTTTCATCATAATCAATTCCTTCTTATTGATTATAACCTTGGGCAACTAACCTAGCTTTATTCCTAGTTACTCTTCCATTTTCATCTAACTTATTCCTATATACCCATTTAGTTCCTATGATGGTCATATTCATTGGATTTGGGACTAATTCCCAAACATCATTTGCCTTAATTTGATTTAATTCTTCTTGCATATCTATAACCCAACTTTCATCTTTTAAAGCCTCATTAATATTCTTAGGTTCTATTAATGAGAGGAAACAAAAGAAGTTATTTTTATCTTGGGTTTGTGACCTAAGGGTTCTTTGGTTAAGATGTCCTATTATATTATCTAATGGATGTGATCTAGATTCTTTAATATTTACAATTTCGTTATTTCCTAAGTCAATGTCTTCATTATCATTTCCTATGGGTTTTGTTTTACTAACCTCAATGGCTTCATCTTCGACTAAGTCTTCATCTTCTAAAGGTAATGTTTTAGGAGGTGGTGGTGTTTCATCAAATGTTACATTTAGTGATTCTTCTACTTTCATAGAGTGTTTGTTAAGTATTATATATGCTTTACTATTTTGTGAGTACCCTAAAAATATTCCTTCATATGATTTTGGATCAAACTTAATGAGGTAATCCTTAGTGTTTAAAATATAACATTTACTTCCAAATACCCTAAAGTAGCTCAAGTTTGGTTTTCTACCTCTTAGTAATTCATAAGGAGTTTTTCCTAGAATTCTCCTAATTGATACCCTATTAATAATATATGTTGATGTATCTACAGCGTGACACCAAAATTTTTGTGGGATGGATTGTTCATTTAACATTGTTCTACTCATTTCTTGTAGTGACCTATTTTTTCTTTCTACTACGCCATTTGATTGAGGAGTACGAGGAGCGGAGAAATTGTGAGATATTCCATTTAAATCACAATATTTTCCGAATTGTACTTCGTTGTCAAATTCCCTACCATGGTCCGTCCTAATGGCTACTATTGTGCATCCTAATTTATTTTGAATCATTTTACTAAATATTTTGAATTTTTCAAAGGCTTGGGTTTTGTCACTTAAAAACCTAGTCCACGTGTATCGTGAATAGTCATCTACTATTACTAAGGTATACTTGTTTCCTCCATAGCTCCGCACAGCAGATGGACCAAAAAGATCCATATGTAATAATTCTAGGCACCTAGTAGGTCCGTCCTAATGGCTACTATTGTGCATCCTAATTTATTTTGAATCATTTTACTAAATATTTCGAATTTTTCAAAGGCTTGGGTTTTGTCACTTAAAAACCTAGTCCACGTGTATCGTGAATAGTCATCTACTATTACTAAGGTATACTTGTTTCCTCCATAGCTCCGCACAGCGGATGGACCAAAAAGATCCATATGTAATAATTCTAGGCACCTAGTAGTGGATACTATATTCTTAGCTTTGTGACTAACATGAACTTGTTTTCCAATTTTACATGCATCACAAAAATGCTTGTCATATTTTAGGTTAGGCAAGTTTCTAACTAGTTCTTTAGAGGCCAAAGATTGTATTTTTTGCATGTTTGCATGTCCTAATCTCCTATGCCACAATGTGGAGTTTTCGTCTAGGGTCATTAGGCATATCCTATCTTCAGGTTTGTTTCCTAGTTTCATAACATATATGCCTCCTTTCCTAATTTCTCTACCTATAATCTTTCCATTCTTAATTATTTCGCTATCCTCTTCGGTAAAGGTAACTCTACATTTATTATCGCATATTTGGCCTATACTAAGCAAGTTATATGTTAAATTATCTACATGCTCAACATTTTCAATAGTAAGTGAGTCTTGAGAAATCGTACCTTTGCCAATGATTTTTCAACGCAAGTCACTACCGAAAATTACGTTACCTCCATTGTATGCCTTATACGTAGAAAATAGCTTGTGGTTCCCCGTCATGTGCCTCGAACATCCGCTATCCTTGATCCATTCGTCAGGCTCCAATTCAATTCCTAAACATATTTCGTCAGTTGCTTTTGCCACAAAACACTTTTCATCTCTTGGTTTTTCCACTTCTTCTTTGTCACTATCACTCCATGTTCCACTAACGAAGGCGCCTTGATTTTCATAACCCGGCGGCTTTAGACATTCACCAATGGGATGATTTGGACTTCCACATCTAAGGCACTTTCTTTTCCCGTAGTTGTCACTTCTATTTCTTTGGAACGGTTTTCTTTCGTCTCATGGTTGAGTGTTTTATTTGCTTGAGGGGAACATAAGCATAGAGCTTAGTTGTTTGATGGAGAGGGATATGGAGTGGGGTATGGTGCGGAAGAGGTGGATCTCACTATATTGTATCGAGTTAAGGGTGGTATTGGGTGTGGACGAGTGAGAAGATATTCAATCCAAGAAATATCTTCACTCAAGTAGAGGATTTGTTTTTGAAGGAAGATGGAACAAGGGCAAACGTGAGTGTGGTTTGTAACTTGATCAATGTTGAGAGAGTGGGGTAGGCAATTTGCATAGGGTGATAATGGAGGTTGCCCTTTGTTGCGTTGTGCAAGATGCATAGCAAGGAGATCACTAAGATCATGGATTTGGTTTATTTCATCACGGAACTTTTGCTTTTTCATGGCAATGTGGAGAGAATCATTGTGTTGATATGGATGAATTGGGTTTGTGTATTTGGAATTATAGTTTGATGGTTGATCAAACTTGTATCGATCATTATAAGTGGGTGGAGGTTGAGATGTGTAGTTTGGCATGAAAGAAGATGTTTGGCCAATGTTGTATGGTTTGTAAAGAGGATCAAATGAATGTCCTTGTGGGTTTGGTGTAAGGTTTGGGAAGTAAGTAGTTGGAGGTGTTGAGTGATTTCCAACTTCATTGGTTATGATGGATTTGTTTCGAGGGCTTTTTCTTCGCCAAACGGGTTTTTCCGTCATCCTTGATAGCCTTGAGGCTTTTGGTTTTGGTTTGTTTGGAGAGGTCATGATGGGATGAATGGAAAGTTTTGAAGATTGGGGATATTTATAGTGTAAGATTTGTGTGTTTATAGATGGATAAAGTTTGTTTGGGAGATTAGGACAAAATATGTTGGTGAAAATTAGGAAATGTAGGTTGAAATGGGCTAAAAAGCAGAAAAGATTCTGTAAACCCGACCATCAGATGGCCGGTCCCCTTAATGATTAAGGGGGCCGCCTTACATAATTAAGGGGGCCGCCCATCTGGTGATTTCCAGATTGCCAAAATTGGGTTTTTGGCATAAAATTTGCAGAAAGGTTATGTTTTTGGATTTGGATTCAAGCAAGTTCAATTCCTTGAGGCAATATAGCATCTAATCTAATCATGATATAGCATGCATGCAAAAACACTTAAATAAAAGAGCAAACAAGCAATTAATAATAAGCTAGAGGAAACAAGCAAAGGCAAGGGCACTCAATCTTCCTAGGGCAACTATCTTAGATCAAAGGCAAACGTAGCTAGTGAGTCAAAAACTAGTGATGAAACAAGATGAAAACATTATGAGTGATTTTGTCCTAGTGTGTGCCTATATGCAACAAATGTGGAGTTGTGATTTTTCGACTCCTAGATGCAAAGAAAAATAAGTTTCCTAAGAAACAATCCAAAATCTCCTTGATTCGATTTTTGCTCGATTCATGAATGTCAATGATATATATTAGATTATATACTTTGACAATTTATGTGAGAGTTTATGCATGATTTAGGAAAAAAAGTTTTTAGCATTTGTCAACAATGCAAGGAAAATGATGTTCATGTAATTCCTAGATGTGATAATAGTTTTTAAGAAACTTTGATTGGGTTTTACAAGAGAGTATATGCAATGAAAATGAGGTTTCCCAATCTTTAATTTTGTGCAAAATAGATTCCAAGACTCAGAAATGGAGAAGTGGAAGAAAAGTAAATTTTATGCAAGAGAAAAAGTTTGTCTCAATGCAATAGAATTTAGTCAACTTGTTCCATCATTCCTAATCCTAAACGCAAGTGATTGAATAATTCACGCTTAAGGGGTTTAGTGAATATATCCTCAATGTTATCTTCCGATGCAACCTTTTCTATGGATATGTTTCCTTTTTGTACATTATCCCTAAGGAAGTGGTGGCGTATTTCTATATGTTTAGTCCTAGAGTGTTACACCGGATTTTTACTTAAATCTATCGCACCTTTGTTATCGCACATAATGGGAACATTTTCTAACCTAATGCCATAGTCTATTAGAGCTTGTTTCATCCATAGTGCTTGTTGACATGCCTTTCTAGCGCCTACATATTCGGCTTCGGTGGTAGAAATAGCAAGAGCCGTTTGCTTCTTCGAAAACCAATATGTTAGACAACATCTCATAAACGTTCAAATACCGCTAGTGCTTTTTCTATCTACGTAGTCTCCCGCATGATCCGAATCCGCATAGACAATGGTTTCTATGCCGGATCCCTTAGGATACCATAATCCTAAGTGTATAGTGCCTTTAATGTATCGGAAGATACGCTTAACCGTTTCTAGGTGAGAGGTTTTGGGATCCTTTTGAAAATGGGCACAAAGGCAGACACTAAACATGATATCGGGTCTACTTGCCGTCAAGTATAGTAAACTACCTATCATTCCTCTATACTTGGTGTTATCTACGGACTCGCCTTCATCATCCTTTGTGAGTTTCACTTCCGTAGACATGGGAGTTTTCATGGGTTTTGAGTCTTCTAGGCCAAATTTCTTAAGCATTTCCTTAGTGTACTTAGATTGGTTAAAGAATATTCCATCTTCTAATTGTTTTATTTGTAATCCTAGGAATAAGTTTAGTTTACCCATCATACTCATCTCAAACTCATCATGCATGATTTTGGCAAATTCATCACACATGTCTTGACAAGTCGATCCAAATATAATGTCATCAACATATATTTGAACAATGATGAGATTTGGGTCTTTCTTTTTAGTGAAAAGAGTGTTATCTACCATTCCCATGGAATAATCATGTTTAATAAGAAAAGCTTTTAATCAATCATACCAACCTTTGGGAGCTTGTTTGAGTCCATAAAAAGCTTTCTTTAACTTATAAACATAATCAGGTTTTGCGAAGTCAATGAATCCTGGAGGTTGTGCCACATAAACCTCCTCATTGATAAAACCGTTAAGGAATGCACTTTTCACGTCTATTTGGAATAACTTAAATTCTAGGGCGCATGCATAGGCCAGTAATATCCTATAGATTCTAGTCTACCTATGGGGACATAAGTTTCATCATAATCAATTCCTTCTTATTGATTATAACCTTGGGCAACTAACCTAGCTTTATTCCTAGTTACTCTTCCATTTTCATCTAACTTATTCCTATATACCCATTTAGTTCCTATGATGGTCATATTCATTGGATTTGGGACTAATTCCCAAACATCATTTGCCTTAATTTGATTTAATTCTTCTTGCATATCTATAACCCAACTTTCATCTTTTAAAGCCTCATTAATATTCTTAGGTTCTATTAATGAGAGGAAACAAAAGAAGTTATTTTTATCTTGGGTTTGTGACCTAAGGGTTCTTTGGTTAAGATGTCCTATTATATTATCTAATGGATGTGATCTAGATTCTTTAATATTTACAATTTCGTTATTTCCTAAGTCAATGTCTTCATTATCATTTCCTATGGGTTTTGTTTTACTAACCTCAATGGCTTCATCTTCGACTAAGTCTTCATCTTCTAAAGGTAATGTTTTAGGAGGTGGTGGTGTTTCATCAAATGTTACATTTAGTGATTCTTCTACTTTCATAGAGTGTTTGTTAAGTATTATATATGCTTTACTATTTTGTGAGTACCCTAAAAATATTCCTTCATATGATTTTGGATCAAACTTAATGAGGTAATCCTTAGTGTTTAAAATATAACATTTACTTCCAAATACCCTAAAGTAGCTCAAGTTTGGTTTTCTACCTCTTAGTAATTCATAAGGAGTTTTTCCTAGAATTCTCCTAATTGATACCCTATTAATAATATATGTTGATGTATCTACAGCGTGACACCAAAATTTTTGTGGGATGGATTGTTCATTTAACATTGTTCTACTCATTTCTTGTAGTGACCTATTTTTTCTTTCTACTACGCCATTTGATTGAGGAGTACGAGGAGCGGAGAAATTGTGAGATATTCCATTTAAATCACAATATTTTCCGAATTGTACTTCGTTGTCAAATTCCCTACCATGGTCCGTCCTAATGGCTACTATTGTGCATCCTAATTTATTTTGAATCATTTTACTAAATATTTTGAATTTTTCAAAGGCTTGGGTTTTGTCACTTAAAAACCTAGTCCACGTGTATCGTGAATAGTCATCTACTATTACTAAGGTATACTTGTTTCCTCCATAGCTCCGCACAGCAGATGGACCAAAAAGATCCATATGTAATAATTCTAGGCACCTAGTAGGTCCGTCCTAATGGCTACTATTGTGCATCCTAATTTATTTTGAATCATTTTACTAAATATTTCGAATTTTTCAAAGGCTTGGGTTTTGTCACTTAAAAACCTAGTCCACGTGTATCGTGAATAGTCATCTACTATTACTAAGGTATACTTGTTTCCTCCATAGCTCCGCACAGCGGATGGACCAAAAAGATCCATATGTAATAATTCTAGGCACCTAGTAGTGGATACTATATTCTTAGCTTTGTGACTAACATGAACTTGTTTTCCAATTTTACATGCATCACAAAAATGCTTGTCATATTTTAGGTTAGGCAAGTTTCTAACTAGTTCTTTAGAGGCCAAAGATTGTATTTTTTGCATGTTTGCATGTCCTAATCTCCTATGCCACAATGTGGAGTTTTCGTCTAGGGTCATTAGGCATATCCTATCTTCAGGTTTGTTTCCTAGTTTCATAACATATATGCCTCCTTTCCTAATTTCTCTACCTATAATCTTTCCATTCTTAATTATTTCGCTATCCTCTTCGGTAAAGGTAACTCTACATTTATTATCGCATATTTGGCCTATACTAAGCAAGTTATATGTTAAATTATCTACATGCTCAACATTTTCAATAGTAAGTGAGTCTTGAGAAATCGTACCTTTGCCAATGATTTTTCAACGCAAGTCACTACCGAAAATTACGTTACCTCCATTGTATGCCTTATACGTAGAAAATAGCTTGTGGTTCCCCGTCATGTGCCTCGAACATCCGCTATCCTTGATCCATTCGTCAGGCTCCAATTCAATTCCTAAACATATTTCGTCAGTTGCTTTTGCCACAAAACACTTTTCATCTCTTGGTTTTTCCACTTCTTCTTTGTCACTATCACTCCATGTTCCACTAACGAAGGCGCCTTGATTTTCATAACCCGGCGGCTTTAGACATTCACCAATGGGATGATTTGGACTTCCACATCTAAGGCACTTTCTTTTCCCGTAGTTGTCACTTCTATTTCTTTGGAACGGTTTTCTTTCGTCTCGTGGTGATCTAGTGAATCTTCCTCGTCTCTTGAAGAATTTCTTGAATTCTGTTACGGCCATTGCATATTCTTCGTCTTCACTCTCATCACTTGAGTCATCATCGTCACTAGGTTCCTTTTTGGCTTTTAGAGCAATGGATTTGGTTTGTTCTTTCTTGACTTTGACCGTTTCCGAATCTCTTCTTATAATTTCTTCATGGGCCTTCAAGTTGCCAATAAGTTCATCAAGTGACAATGTCATCAAATTCTTTGATTCTTCAATTGCCGTGACCTTAGCTCGCCATTTTGGATGCAATGCCCTAAGAAATTTCCTAACACAATTTTTACTAGAAAATGTCTCATCAAGTGCTTTTAAACTTGTGATAATAGTGTTAAATTTAGCAAAAGCATTATCAATTGATTCCTCTTCTGGAATCGTAAATTGTTCATATTGTTGTACAAGAAGATCTATTTTATTCTCTTTGACTTGAATATTACCTTGGTGAGTAATAAGTAGTGATTCCCAAATTTCTTTGGCGGTTTTACACATAAAAATTCTTTCATATTCTTTACGTGGTAACGCATTATAAATTACCATTTTAGGTTCATTATTTTTAGCTAGTTTCTTTTTCAAAACATCATTTTGTTTTTCAAAAGGTACAATTTCATCCTTTTTAGTTTCCGGATTTTGTTGAGTGGGAGGAAAATCACAAAACGTAATAACATGCCAAAGATCAAGATCTTTTGATTTCACATAAGTTTCGAATCTATTTTTCCAATATAAAAATCCATCACTTTCAAATAGTGGTGGTCTTTGCATAGATTGCCCTTCTAAATATTTTTCAGATTCCATAGATCGTTACAAGTTTTAAAATACAATATATTTTAAAAATCTTGCTAGACGTGGCTCTTGATACCAATTGTGGAAAACTAGAAGGGGGGTTGAATAGTTTTACGTCTTTTTAATTTGTTACAAAAGATTGTTTGAGTGTTTTCTTTATTTTCAAAAATTTAGATTCGATAATATGTGATCTCAAGTCTTGCACAATATAAACAACAATAAATATGTACGATATAGCAATAATTATGTAAGTAAAGGAATAAATGAGAGATGGAAAGATCGAACCGCGAGACAAGAGATTTATAGTGGTTCGGCTATAAGGACACCTTCCTTGCCCTACTCCACTCCCCGAGCACCTAACTCGAGAGTTTTCTTCACTATGTCAACAAGCTCCCTTATGGCGGAGAAAACCTTACACACCAATGTACTCACCACAACTTCTACACAACCTCTTCACTCCAATCAATCTTCACACCAATCTACTTCACAAGTTTCTACTTTACACCTATTTTCTTCACAACTTTCTACTTCACACCTATCTGCTTCACACCAATCTTCTTCACTACAATCTACTTCCTAACTCTTCTCCTTCACAACAAACTACTAACCAATCACACTATCTATATACCTAGCTAAACTATCTACTATCAAATATTTACAACTAATTACACAAAGAGATAGATACTATTGATGATGCTCAAACAACTTGGATATGGAGGTCACAACAAGTTGTAATACTTCCTGTCTTGGAGGATAGAAGTATTCTTCTCTTGCACTTAAGAGGATGATGTTTGGATCACTTTGAAACAAAGATTTATGTATGTATGATCAAATGATTAAGAGAATAGAAATGGAGATCTGGAAGAGAAAGTTTAGGAGTGCAAAAGGTGAGAAAATTCTGTGGAATGAACTAGTATTTATAGGGGAACAAACTACTGTTCTGGAGCGTGTCCGGTCCCCTTAATTAGGGGCGGTCCCCTTAATAATAGGGGGCCGCCTTATGAATTAAGGGGGCCGCCCCCTCCAAAACGTTGGAGTAGTTTGTCCTCTTGTGGGGAAGGTTTTTCTGGATAAAATTTTCCATTTTTGGTTGGAAATTTGAAATCATATATTTATAGTGAGTTAAACATATTCTTTTAATTCCAAAAATGTTTTATGAAATATATTAAGTGTTTATGACATTTTATAAAAGTTCTAGTGATTTAGAAAAATTTTCCTTTGATCATAGATTGCAATAAACACTTTGTTTATTCATACCTTAAGTGATTTGGATGTAAAGAGAATATTAATCACTAAATACTTGTTTACGTCATAAATTTTAGATCAATTGGTTTATGTTTTGTAATTATCAAAACATAGAGATATTGATAATATGTTAATAATGTTTTTAGGCATTATTTATGTCAACAGATGTGATGTTGTAAGGGAATGGATAGTTGAGATGAGTTGGTTTTGAAATGAATGGCTAAGATCAAAAGTGTGTAGGGGACAAGAGTACACTTTTGTGTAAGTGGTGTAAGGGAATGTTGGAGAAGGATATTTGGGAGATTTGGTGGTATTGGGTTTGATGGTTTTGGTGTAAGTGGTATCTTGATGAAGAAGATGATTAAGAAAAGTAATTAAGAAGAAAATAATCTAATTGTCATTAAGAAGAAAAGGTTTAGACAATTAAGATTATAAGTTGAGAAAATCATAAGTTACTTATAAGTTCAAGTAACACAACGTCGAGAATCCATAGTTTCATATCTCGTGACTTTCCATGACTCGACGTTCTCAACTAATACCTTGGTTCAAACAAGTTAAGTGCTTTGCCTTAATGTAGAGCATAACCCAAGTGGGAAAGGACGTGTTTACGCAAAGTGACCTTTGACTTAGTTTGACCAATAAGGAAGTAAACCCGTTACATAATTAGAGAAGATGTAAGCACGGGATATGAGCATATGGATGCTTTCACATGATGTTACGTAAAATATATAAGCTCCCTAAGTTTAGAAAAGCCTTGGCTAGAGGCGATAGTTGGAAAACATGAGTTGGCGTTTTCCCATAAATGGGTGCTTTAAAAGCTGGATCTCTCTAATCCCAAAACACGTTTCGAGTGTTCTCAATTAAGCACATAAAATATTCATACCTGTATTGAAAGATGCACATTTGTCGGGTAAGGGGAAAGCTGACTTTCAAAATTCATCCCGAAATTCAAAGACGCCTAGCGTGTTACCCACGCGTTGACGCGTGGGTGGCGCGCCAGAAGCAGATATGTGATTCGGGGAATTTTGGCTAACGTTTGTTATTTTATGTATTTCGATGGTTTATTTGTCATCATTAAAATATAAAGAGATCTTGATCATGTTGCCTCAACAATCTCCCCCTTTTTGGTGATGACAAATAAAAAACCAAAAGCAAATAAAATTACAAAACTTAGCGAAGACAAAGCGCGCCTTTGGTGTAGCTTGCGACTTGACCTTTGCCTTGTAATTTGGTGAAGCCTTTAACATTTCTTGAATGGTCTTCACGCTCTTGCTTTCTTTCTCCCCCTTTTGTCAAATCAAAAAGGTGGACTTCCATTAGAATGGGAAAGTAGCTTGTACCAATAGTACCCGAACGTGCTCCCCCTTGAACATAGCTCCACCTTGTTAAAAGACGGGGATCCATGGGTCAAGAGCCTCACCTTAGCGGTGGCCTAGCTGCACATAGAAATCACAACAAGCAACAAACAAGAAATCCTCACATGTAAAAGTTCCAAAATTGGTTAGGTTTCCATTTGGATACTTGCAACATGGGTTAGTTCACATGACATCATATATATATGTGCGCAATACATCATAACTTACGCATGTCATACATATTGCAAGCATTATATCACAATTGTTGATTAACGCATGCATATCATCATCACATAGTTATTAATAGAAAGGATTTATCATTCATGGATAACCATATCACATACACAAGTGGGCATAACACCAAATTAAAGTAAAGCAAGACCGAAATCTTGAGGTAAGATGTGATAGATATTCAATTACATTTAACTGCACGTGCCTAGACTTAATTTGTAACATCACAAGTTACTACTTACTAACAAGACAAGACATAAGAAGATTCCTAAGTGAGTGAGAAACATCGTGTATTACCCTAACTTAAGATTAATTCAATCTTGCAAAGAAAATACCTATATGATGTAAACGCCATTAAAACATTTCCTACTTCTTAGGAATTAAATTAGTCACAACCCATACTCTCAGATTTCCTAAGGTACTCTAGTGATGATTTCCTACTAGGTGAAGCATTTTCTTAAAGTGAAATACGTGGTTTTTAAAGCATGTCACCAAAACTTTTGCGAAATGGATTGCTCGGATAAATACGCGAGACATCTCTTGTAACTTCTTGTCCTTCCTTTGGACGACATCATTAGTTTGAGGAGGACTAATGTCCGAGAATTTATGTGAGATTCCATGTTGTTTGCAAAATACCAAATTGCACCCTACGTTTAAATTTATTACCATGATTAACTTGAATCAAAGCTTAAGTAGGTTTACCAAATCTTCTTCCTAAGATTCTAAACTTATCTTAGGAAACTTCCTTAGCACCTAGAAATAGAGTCCATATATAATGTGAATAGTCGTCAATTGTCATTAAAGTATGGAAGTTGCCTTTGTAACTTCAAATATGTGATGAACCAAAAAAATCAATATGAAGTAATTCTAAAACTTTATTAGTCGAAATTGCTTTACTAATCCTATTGCTTGCAAGACCTTGTTTGTCTAAGTATTACGTAAATGTGCATTTAGTGTCTAATTAAATATAATACTTGAAAGTTGTGATGACATGATCTGTTGGATCGATGTACTCTGATCAAACTACTTTTGTAGCTTGTAAAGGTTTAATAATATTAAGTAAACTTAACACTATTAACATTGAAACACTGTTTAACCTTGTAAAGTATGCGGAATCTACTAACACAAAGCTTAAGATGAACTTTTATATTAACCAAACTTTGAACCTGCTTTGTTACACAGATTCACTAACAATCCCTAACTATTTATCGACTTTGAACAACTCTAAAACTTATAAAACTTATATCGACTAATACCCCTTAAGGCTCTTTATACAGATAACCTTAAGTCGGTTTACAACATACAATCCTTGAACGAAAAGTCATTATCCCTAACTAATTCTAGAATATTCGTTCAATATTACACATTAATCCTTAGCTAATATTGCACATAAGTCCTTGTTTCCTTCGAAGTACTTTAAGCATTCTTCAGTAACAGCAGTACTTTGACTTTTACCTTTAGTAGTACTTTAACTTTATTCTTCATGCAGCAGTACTTTGATATTTAATATCCCAACAATCCTCCCCTAACTTGAACTCCACTTGCTTGATTTCAAGTTTCTTTGTTATCTTTAATCTTCAAATCTTTAATCATTCAGAAAGATTGTTTCTTTATTTCTTTGTCTTCTATCTGTCATGTGTCAAAGTACTCTTCATCAGCATCTTTTCTTTCAATCAATCTTCTTAGCAACTCAGCAACATTTTGGTACAGTAATCATCAAATCTTTAAAAGTTTCATACTATTCTCATCACTTCCAGGTGTGTTAACTCCTGTGAGAGGTGAATCATTGAAAATTATGATTTTTAGCAAATCATTAGCTATCAACGGATTTGAGTAGTCTTTACCAATAGCCGTTTGCTTTTGGACTAGTTAGTTCTTTGATATCAATCATGGTGAACTAATTACCAAAAATGGATTTTCCACAGCCTTTACCACAAGCCATTTTTCCTTGTGGGCTAGCCAACTCTTTACTTATACAGATATGGTGAGTTAAAACCATACAATTTTTAGTAAATTGTCAACTAAAAATGGATTTGATTATCACATCAGAGTCGTACCCTCATGATGAGTCAAACTATTTCTTGTCTGTTAAACATGGTGAGTTGATTACCATTTGTTGTGCAGTATAAATACTAACACCATGTGTTTCTTTTCAAATCCTTTTACTTTTCTTTTAAACATCAAAACATTTTATTTTATTTTAAAGGACTTATACTGGTTTATATCAGCAAGCAGTACTTTGTTAAAGTACTGTTTGTCTTTGCAATACTTTGAAAAATACTTATTTTACAAAACAAATCATACCAGTATTATGCAATATTACTCTTCAGACTTGACCCATCTGATAAATAGCTTAATAACATCCAAAGCTACTTCAGATTCATCTTCAAGTTCCATTCCATGATCCAGCATTCTGAGCATAATTTCTCTAATCAATGGATATCTCCTCTCAGCAAGCATATGAATCATGGTACCATCTTCCATCTCTAGTGTATGAACTCCTAGTGACTCAAAGAATCTCCATCTTATGATTTCCCAATTCTCTTGATCATTCCACAAAGGATCAACACTTGTTTCTTCAGTTTCCCAGATGGTAATTAAGTCTCCAAGCAAAATTAATGCCACTCCTGAAGCTTCAATCTCTGCATAGTATGTCTGCACTTGCACATATAAGTCATACAAATCTGCCCTTGTAATACAATGCAACACATCCCATAACATATTGAGTGTTGTGAAGCTTTCATCTTCTCTATTGAACATAAGATAATTCCCTTCTTTTGATTCAACCACAGAGAATGAGATTATCTTGGACTTCTTTCCAGAATCTTCAGTCTTCTTATTCTCAAAGTCTACAACTCTGAAATAGTTTCTAAGTTCATCAACTGTGTCTTCATGAATCATCTTTAATCTTTTTGTTAGTTGATCATCTTGAACTACTTTCTTTCTTTTCAATCTTCTTTCCTCAGCTTGTTCCTTTCTGATATCTTCTAATTTCTTCTTTTTAACAACATCCATGGGTACAAAGTTTTCTACTTCTTTTCAGATATCTTCTTGTACTTTATCCCACAGAGCTTTCACTTCTGGATACCTCACTCTATGTAAATTCTTGTGTCCTCTTCTTCTCAAGAAACTTATCATCTAGTTCCTTTCCTGAGCAATAGTCATTGGCTTCTTTGTAATTGGCCTACTAACTTCTGCCAAATACTCAGCATCATACTTAGCTTGTTGCTTTCTAGCAAGCTCTTCATCCTCTGCAATCTCTAATTCTCTAATCCGAGCAATAGAAAATTTCTTCTTTTTCTTCTTAACATCTTTCTGAATCTTGATCCCTTTCCCTTTATCTTTTGGATCTAGCTCTTCTGATTCAGAAGTACTTTCAACATCTTTTTGTGCAGGCTCAGAAATATGTATTCCTCCAGTAGGTCTCCTCAAATTCATCATAACTTGAGCAATTGTTTCATCATCACTTGCAGTATGTACTCTTACTTCTTCTTGCTGTACAAAAGTAGAAGGACCAGCTTCATCTTCATAATTCATTGTAGAAGATCCAGCTGCAGTGACTCTACTTTCATCAATATTCCTAGAAGAAGTACCTTGCTCAACAGTACCTTGCAGACTTATGTTTTCTGCAGCAGTATTTTGAACACCAGCACTTTGAATGTTCTGTGCATCCACATCCTGCTTAAGAATTTCTTGCTCATCATCTTCTTGCTTAGTATCTTTCTCTTGTGCAATGTTCACATCTTCTTGTGCAATATTCATATCCTCTTCAATATAGCTTTCTGGTACAAAAGTCTTTGGACTCTCTGGATATTGCCACAAATGAGCATCTTCTGAATATTTAACCTCAACATCATCTTTATCCAAATTCTCATCTTGATTCCTCCCCAATTTGGTAAATGATGACCTCCTATCCTTCCTCTTAGATTTAGAAGACTTCTTTGAAGATTTTGACTGTGGCTTCTGAGACTGCTTCTTTTCTTTCACATAAAGCCTAAAATTCTGAACAAGAGGCCAAACAAATTTCTTCAACCTTCTGAACTTCTGTCTTAGCTTCTTGATTTCTACAGCCTGAGCATTAACAGTTGTTTTCATCTTCTCCAATTCCTTAGTCAAATCAGAAATACTCATAGCACCTTCAATTCCCTCATCTCTTCCAGGTGTTTGAAACCCACATGTGGAAGTATAATCATTGGGAGTAGGTACCTGTGTATCCTCTGAAGCAGTACCTTTAGAAGAAGTACTTTGTGGAGAAGTACCTTGAGTAGAAACCGATTTATCCAAGGAAGCTGACACTGAGGAAGTCCTTTCACTTGAAACACCATGCTGAGGGGAAACAATAGGTGGTGTAGGGGTATGTACTGAGGCAGAATGCTTAGCAAAATCAGGTTGATCATCATTATTAGAATGTGCAGAACCACTATTGTTTTCTTCATCCCTAACAGCTTGAGCTACCTCTAGCATATAAGCATTGAGAGGTGTATTCCTACCCGAAAAATTTACTCCCTTATAAGACATAAAAGTGAACAGTTTAGGTGGCATCCTAATGGTAGGTACATAATCCTGAGGTTTTGGTATCCCATCTAATGGATTCTCTAAAATTAATTGAACAAATCCAGGATACAATAGAAAAGGTTTGCCAGCCTTAATATGAGTAAGCATACCTTCAAGGATCATGTATGAGAAATTGAAAGATAGATTTGTAATAAGACCAACAAAGGCAGAAGCTATGGAATGGCTAAACTGATCCCAAGCAGTACTCTTTGGACTCAAACAATGAAGCAAAACATGTATAAGAAATTTCCAATGAGGACTAACCATAGCTTTCTGAAAAGTAAGCCTATTCAAAGGTCCTTCATACCCAATGTCTCTGAGTGTGTGATTGATCCTAAACGGTCAACTAAGTTTACCAAGTGATGGTCAACCAAGTCAAACGTCAAAAACCAACTAACCAAGGAGTTTAGGGAATCCTCGGGTCGTTATGTCCCGACGAGGTGTGGATTGTTATCAAACGGGTTTGTGATCGGGTGAATTTGGATGGAAAGGGTTTGAGATTGATTACACTACTGATTTATACAATGAAATAGCTTAAATAAGCTATATGATCAAGAATAGAAGCTTGGAAAAACCAGAAACGTTTAAAACCTAAAACGCGTACGTTTATATTTTAAATAACGTAAACGTACAAAATAAAACGTGAAAACTGAATCTGAAAACCCACAGGGGGTGAAAATGACTTTTTTACAAACTACAAGATAAAAGAAAATTTTTAGAAAAAGAAAATAAATTTTTACACTAATTAATTATTTAATATTAATTAAATACTATTTATTAATTACTTAACTGATTTTAATTAATTTAAATTATTAAAAATAACAAACTAACTTAGAAAATTAAGAAAAAATTTACAAATCTAATTAACCATCACAGGAATCCTAAAAAATTATAAAAAATTTGTTTTATATATTTTTACACTATTTTATTAATTATTATATTAAATATTAATTAATTACTAATTAAACTAAATAAATTATAATAACTAGTAAATGAATAATAGAAATTACAAGAAAATTTCTAAATTTATTTTACAACATATAAAAGCTAGGAAAAATATAAAAACTAGGGTTTACTTAATAAAAACTAATTTTGCTATTTAATACTTAATATTAATTAATAATTAATAAAACTAATATTAAATCTAATAAATACTAAATGACAAAATAAAAATCTAGAAAAATTACCGAAATTACTTTTAGGTAAAAGGTAATTAATAAAACTATAAAAATGTTTGTTGCTTAATAAAAATCTAAAAATGAAAATTAAAATTTAAATTACATTAAATAGAAACTATCACTTGAAATTAAATTGTTTTTTCTGGATTTTTCTTTTACAAAACTCTTAGGAATATAAAAACATGAAACTTTTGTGAAAACAAAATTTCCAAAGCTTAAAAATAAGCCAAATGCAAGCAATAAGCTTACACAGTTGACTTATGTTGACCAAATAAGAAAATAAGCTCAAATGAGCTTAAGTGGGACCCACAATGGTAAATTCTGGTTCAACTAAATTGTGTGGACATGTTTAAGCAAGAATCAAAGAAATTGTACCATTAAATAAGCAAATAAGCCAAGAAAAGCACTTGGCTTTCTTGTTTCAAAGCTGAAAATGGGACAAAAAATGAGTGCAATTCCAAGTGGGGTCCACAAGATCTAAGGTCACACTTTTGGTCAAAGTTTGAAGTATGCCAGGAGGGGGGTTCAAAGAACCAAAGAGGGGCAAGTGGGACCCACTGTGGTGGCCAGAAACCACCACCAAAGTGGTGGTGATGGTTGAGGGGTCTGCTGTACAGGGGATTACCTTCCCCTGCAGCTGAGTTTAGGATGATGGTGGGGCCCACAGAAAAATCCTAAAAATAAGGTAAAGGGGGGAACTTGTAGTTGAGCTGGGGGACTACCTTTCCTAAAAAGCTCAAGTCCTAGAATTCAACACAAAATTCCACAAAAATCCTACAAATTTTGGTATTTTCTGAAGAATGGAAATTTTGACTTTTTACTAGAACAAGGAACTTTGACTTAAGTGAAGTTTGATTCAATCCTACATGCTAAAATTGTCTTATCAAGCTGAAATGAAACTAGACTAGAGTAACTTAAGTATCTGTGAGTGGAAATGAAGGGGTTATAACTCCTAATACCTAACAGTAAGTAGTTTAGTGGAATCAAACTAGAATTTTGACTTTTAAGACTATTAGTACTGATTTTAGGATTTAGTTAACTTAAATAGACCAAAGGTAACATTTGTTGACTGAAAGCATCAACCAAAAGCACACTGAGTGCCTTGAAACAGATTTTGCCAAACACCCCCTCTACATTCTGTTTGAGAAGTTTATGAAGCAATGTGAAAATCTAATCCATGATTCTGACAAATAAGGTTACACTGAGCCCATATGAACACAAATAAGTGAAAGTAAACAACAAATACACATCATAACCCTCAATCACAGATTATGTAAAAATAAATAGGAAAACGCCTTACAATTGATCCAAAGTCAAAGCAGTTGAGAACCAAGAACCTTAAACCACCATCCTAATGCTCCCCATGGAGCTCTAAACCAAATGGTAATCCAAAAATCAACCCTGCTCTAGCTTGTATCATCTTGTACACTAATTTTTGAATTTAAACTTATTTATTTTGATTTTTTGATCATTTTTTGAGTTACTTACCTAAACTGTCCTAAATGTTATCCAAGCTTTAAAAAGCTTATTAATAAGCTTGAATGAGTCCTAAGAAACAGGAATTGACAACTTTTAACAACATAAAAGTCAAAACGAAATTCTCACCCAAAATGTTAAAAACTGAATTAATAAGGGAAACTTGGAATTTATGTTTGAAATAGGTTCAAATTACACTGATGAAACTTAATACAACAATTGAAAGCTTAAAAAGATACAATTGACAAGAGAGATTTAAAACAACACTAAGCTATACTACAGTTACTCTACTGCTTACTAACTAATAATTCATTCTTCATTATTTCTTGATTTTGATAGCTCCCTAGGGGTTTCTCTCTCATTCCCACTTCAATTATGGACCTTTGGATTACTAGAATCAATCTTGGTCGTTGAAATTTATTTTGGTGGGAAAAAGTATTTTGACAGGTAATGGGTAACTTGGAGCAAATCAAGGGTAATAAATGTTGTTTGGATGGTATTGGAGGCTAAGGGACAAGGTATGGGAGTGGTGAGCTGGAGGAGGGGGAGGTGAAGTGTGGAAGGGGATTACCAGGCTGCAAGTGGTGAGGGAGGTGGAGGTCAAAGGTGGGTTTGACCCCGTTTGATATTTCAATGGTGGGAATGGGCTAGTGTAGGTTTGGGCCTTGGTGTTGTGTGGGCTGGGGATCAGGCTTTGGAATTGGGTGGATTATTGGTTTGGTTGTGTTTGTTTATTTAAGCTTAAAAAGAAAAAACACAAGGACCTTAATTGCAATTTCTGAATTTGCAAGGGTTAGATTTAGAAATTTTCCAAACTTGTCATGAGGTCCATTCCTGCCATACACCAATAATCAAAAAGCCATAAAAGTTAATTTTCTAATTTTTTTAACATCCGGGGACCAAAATTGCCAATCTCCCAAACTCCATGGACCAAACATGTAATTTTCCAAAACTTTTATTCCAAGGACTAAACATGCCAAAATAAGTAACCACAAGACCAAAATTGATTTTTCTTCCAAAAATTTCCCACCAGGGACCAATTCTGTCATTTTTTGAAACTCCAGGGACCAAAATGTAAATTCTCAAAACTTTTCCAATTTTTCACCAAAGGACAAAATATGACAACTTATGATTTCAAAAGGACCTTTGGTGACTTTTCTTTTAAAATAAGGGCTCAGGGACTATTTTTGTCAAATTTTGAAAGTCGGGGGACTGAAACTGCCAATTTTACAAACTTTGTACGTTTTTCATCTGTTTTTACTCTTTTTGCATCTAAAACATATAAAACACAATTTTGAAATATTTTCAGTATTTTGATGCATTTCTGAGTGTTTTTGTATGTTTTGCAGTTCAGATTTGACCAAAAATGATGAGTGTTTGAGCACTCATCAGTGTGTTCCAAATCTCTTGTTTACCAAACAAAACAGAGCCTCCTTCATCATCAAATAACAGAGCCTTTCTGATT
Source organism: Artemisia argyi (assembly GCA_030686995.1). Lineage (NCBI taxonomy): Eukaryota > Viridiplantae > Streptophyta > Magnoliopsida > Asterales > Asteraceae > Artemisia > Artemisia argyi. Next base: position 71,254,782 of record CM060689.1, read on the forward strand.
GTTGCTTCTGTGACATGAATAGCTCTCCCAGAAACTATAGCAGTAATAATATCCTCTCCATCTTCAACCTGTGAACTTGCTGTATCCCAAAAACCTTGTATCCAAGGTCCAATAATCTCTGGGTTGACTAGGATTGAGTAACAGATGTTGGTTCTAGTGAGAAAGTCAATAATTCCATGAAAGTCAAGGTTATCTTGGGTTTTCTCAAGGTTTGCTATCATCTTATGTTTGGTGTTGGTTCGTCGATTGGCCATGGTGTCACACCCCCAAAATCGGGTCCAGCGGAAGCATACATGCAGCTGGGGTGTAACTCAAATGGTATTACAACACAAGTTCAAAAATGGTTTTCACTTGAATCATTTAGAATAAAATAGTTAAATCAAAAATGTTGAATTTACATTGTTAAAAGTAGTGCGGAAGTAGGCCTTTAAAATACTTTAAAACGGTCCCTAAATGAATATCAGAGTCTTCTATGACCATGCCATGCCCTGCCAAAACCTCCTGTAGCGTGCCATTGCTTAATACCTAAAAATACATGCTAAAGTGTCAACACGAGGTTGGTGAGTTCATAGAGTCTTGTGAAAAAGAATGTAATGCATATGAATGAAGATTTCCCAGCAAAGGCATCGTAAATCCACTCAGTTCCAAGTCCCGCCATAAGAGACTTGTAACCTGTGTGTTTACGACCCACTGCCAAAAGTAATATGTTTGGTTTGTGTAAACAAAAGTAATATGTGGACCAAGATTCAAAGATAAGTGTAGTTCAACCAATACATTCGGTTACGTGACCGTTTCATTTGGTTATGTGACCAATTCATTCGGTTATGTGACCAATTCATTCGGTCGTATTACCCGTACATTCGGTTATGTGACCCGTTCATTCGGTCATGTATGTACATAGTGGGAAAGCCGGTTCATTCGGTTAAGTGTGCATAATAATGGAAAAGGCTTGAGTCCAAAGGTAAAAAGGATTAAGTGCGATGCAAATGAATATACTATACATTCGAATGAGTAACAAATCCATAAATGGAGCAAATAAATGTTTGACTAAACATGTAGCATAATCCCTTAAATCAAGTATACATTTAGATGAAAACGAGCATGTATTCTCCCCCAAAGAGTTTACAAAACAATTAAAAGAGTAGGGGCTATGACTCACCTGGTGCGATAGCTACGATGACAAAAGTGGATACACGAAATGAGGCACGATCTCTAACCGCAACCTAATATGAATGATATGATTTAATGTAAGCAATGAAATGATGCTACACATGCAAATACGTATGTTATCGATACCACTCGTTAGTTTTGAAAATAACGCTTATCGTCGAAAAATATATTTTTGAAGTCTCATTAAGTTAATAAACACTTCCCATGTAAATACGTTGAAACGGTACTCCACGATCCTCGTTTGGTGTTTTACCGGTAAATATAGTATTTTCGTCGTAAAATGACACTTTTCATAACTTGAAAATATGACCAAAATGGTCTTGCAAAACTAGTTGCAAAACACTGAATATTAAGATTTAGGAAAGAAGCTCAGTGGTTTTAGGAAGATTTTCACCTTATCTAAAAAGTCATAGAAATGAAGTTTCTCCATACGGGTTTCGATCATAAAGATAAATAGTCGCAAAGTGAGGTGTTTGGGCTGTTTTGGCAGATTCTAGGCAGTTTTCGGGAAAGTATGGAAGGCCATAAGTTATTCGTTATAAATCGTTTTGATGAATGGTTAGATGTTTTGAAAACTAGGCTGGGTGAACTAACTTTTTGTCAATGATGTAAATTTTCCAAAAATGAGATTATCAATGAGTAAAATGGCTCTCAACCTGGTCACTTGGGGAAATGGTTAATACTTTGGAAAATTTTCTGGAAAATTTTCTAAGTGTTGGGCTGAAGGAAAATATTAATATCGTCTAAAATTCAAACGCTTGTATCTTTTTCGTTATAAGCACGTTTTCTACGTTCTTTATATCCCCGGAATCGTGGGACAACATACTAATATATGTTTGATAAGTCGGGATGGCTAGATCAAATTTTACACCTCAGATTGGCCCTTGAAAATCGTGGGACAGCAATTACAATTTTCAGAAAAAATAGTTTTCGTCGTTAAACTTGCAAAAATCATATCTCCTTCGTTATAAACTCGTTTTAATCCGCTCTTTCGCCCACGGCTTCATTTTTGAATGTATTTTCTAAATCTTTGGCCAAAAAGTACACCCAAACCCCTGGATTTCCCACGTTTTACAAATAGGGACAGTAGGTATTTTTCTTGTTCAATACTTTGTTTCCTAGTTACTAACTTGTATAAAAACCTTCCAAACAACTTCAATACAACCCTTAAACTACCATACACCTTCTTAGGGTGTCATGGGGTCCTAAACTTCATAAAACATGGTAGGATTTCAAGGGATGATCATAGGTTATTAAAAATCTCATAAAACTTAAAATACTTGTAAAAGTCGTATAAATACATAAGTATATGAGCATGTTTACTAATAAATCTTGAAAATACATCATGTTATTAATCAAATGAGAGTATAAAAAGATCAAAAACTTTACTTGTAACTTACTTGATGTTTGAAGAGGATTAGTGATAGATTACTTAGTTAAACTTCAAAGTTTCATCCTAAACTTTAACTAGATTACTAGATAACCTTGTAAACACTTTGATTCTTGAAAAATATGGATCCCCCATGAAGGTTTCTGCTGCCGTGAGTTTCTAGGAGAGAAAAGAGATTGATTTTTGTGATAAAAATGAATTATTAGCTAGTTATTTCCTTATATAGTCCAAGGGCATTTTGGTAATTTTATCAAAAGGGCATAATTGTAATTTCAGTGAAAATTGAAAGTATCTAGATATTTGTTAGATATTTAGGATGAGTATGAAGGAAGTTTGATAATATCTCATTCACGGAGTCAGTTTTGGTTCCGATAATCACTAAACGTAAATTGTTAAACCGCGAAACGTAAATCCGTGTATCGTAAAAATATGAAACTTGAAAGAATGACTAAACTTGTCAAAATACTCCATAATAAAATATAAAATGAATGGTAAGTTCCATCGGGTTGCTTAAACGCTGTTAAAACTGGAAACGCGGGTCTAAAACGCGCAATTCGCGTAAAACGCTGAACTGGAAAACGTAAAATTCCAAAACTTTTAGAATTGTCATAAAATGAGAGAAAATCATATTTTTATCGTTTAGAGTGTTTTATGGACATATCGGAATGCTGGAATGACGTTTAAACCTAAAAGTAAATCTCGGACACGGCTTCGTGATTTTTGCAAAAATGATCCGACGAGCGTCAAACTCTCAGATTATTATTAAAATAGTTTAACTTACGAGAATGTGAAATAAAAATTTTGGAAATGAATAGTGAAAGTGAATAGTAGAAATGAATAGTAACTTTCTGAAATAAAAAATGAAATTTCGACATTTGAAAAAGGACATGAAATTACGAGTTGTGACACATGGTGATTAGGTTTAGAGAGAGAGAAGTAATGATCGGTGAAAAGTATGAATGAGTTTAAGTAACAAGATAGGTGAATAAGGGTGAATAAATAAGAAAAGATATGAGGTATATAAGGATAAGATACAAAAAATCATGGTTAATTAATAATTTTACCGTTATTTTTGTAAGTGATTATCCCCATATCTTTCAAAAGTTTGTTAGCCGCAAATCTGACCGTTGGAACAGTATCTGACACGTCAGTGTACCCTTAATAGCACCAAGCAGTACGTTCCATAAAATATGGAGTAGTACCTTCCGTTATAAACCCACACAGTATGTTGACCAAAGTACTTTCCCAAAAGAAATTTCTTGAATGTTGGCTATTTGACCAAAATATCTTTGAAAGTCAACCCTGATTAATAACTATCTCCCCAAATTAATGCCCAAAACTACCATGGTAAGTGAACTTCAATGACCATTTACCTTTACTTTGCTAATAAAAGCAACTTCACCAACAACAAATTTCATTCATCTTTTTCTTCACTATCAGAACACAAAAACTAATAAACACAATGAGTCATATTCCTTTTATCAACATCTCCTCTGACTCTGAGGGCTCCACTGATTCAGAGATAAGCTACTACTCTTATTCTGAGTTTGAAGATCCAGGATGGTTGGACTACTTCCCTCCCTATGTTCAATGGATGAGACCCAATGGATCTTCCTCATCTGTAAGTGTTGCAAACTCTTCCATAACTGATGCAGCCAGCACGAACAACAAAAAGCCCAAGAAGAAAAAATATGTCCTTGGTTCATCTCTGGCTAATGAGCTTCCACATGCTTTGACTCAAGCCCTGGAATCAGCAATACAGAACATGAAGTGGCCTGCTCCAAGGAAAGAGAGACCTCCCAAACAAGTTCTTGGCCTGGCTTGCCCAAGAAAGCAGGCTTCTTTTGATGACAAGAGAAAAACTGCTCAAAAGGGAAAGCATAACTATGAGGGCAAGGGAAAAAGACCTATGGAGTAGGTGTGTGAAGCTTGGTAGTAGGTTGTGGTGGATGTTGGTTTGTTTAGTCGTGTGTTGTATGTGTCTGTGTTAGTATCTTGGTAACAACAATGATGATGTATGAACTTTCTGAATGGTTGTTGTAAGAACTTGCAGAATGATGAATAAAATCTTTTCTTTTGAATGATACATGTAGCCTCCCCTCAAATAATGAGTAACTAATAACTACTAATGCCTCCCCTCAAAAATAGCTTACATATTAATCATGCCAATACTCACAACTAAAAAGGTAAATCTTGAAACATCAAAGCCCTTTGTGAGTAGATCTGCTACATTATCATCAGTATGAACTTTAACCACATTGATAAGCCTGTGTTCATAGCAATCTCTTGTAAAGTGATGTCTTATCTGAATGTGCTTGGTCTTGGAATGATACACTGGATTCTTGACAATACAGATAGTACTCTCATTATCAATGTTGATAGGAGTATTTTTGAAATTGAATCCATAATCCAAAAGTTGATTCTGCAACCAAAGTACTTGTGCACAACAACTTGCAGCAGCTACATACTCTACTTCTGTGGAAGAAGTTGCTATAATTGTTTGCTTCTTACATTGCCATGACACTAATCTGCTTCCAAGGTACTGGCATCCTCCAGTTGTGGATCTTCTGTCATAGTTATCTCCAGCATAATCACTGTCTGAAAAAGCTTGGAGATGGAAAGGTGAATCTCTAGGATACCATAAGCCTAGCTTAGGTTGTTGCCTAAGATACCTGAAAATTCTCTTGACAGCATTCAAGTGGGATACCTTTGGAAGAACCTAATGTATTGCACATAAACATACAGCAAAAGTAATATCAGGTCTTGATGCAGTTAAATACATGAGACATCCAATCATAGACCTGTATAGTGTGACATCAACATCTTCTCCTTCTTCATCTTTTCCTAAAGGTTTGTTAGTATCCACTGGTGTAGATGTAGGCCTAACAGTTGTGAAATTGAATCTCTTAAGAATATCTGCAACATACTTATCTTGACAAATATATATTCCACTGCTTGACTGTTGCACTTGAAGTCCAAAGAAGAATGTTAATTCTCCCATTGAACTCATCTGAAACTCTTTCTGCATAAGATCTTCAAATTCCTTCACTATAGATTTCTTAGTAGCACCAAAAATGATATCATCTAAATACACTTGGACAAGCATTATATCCTTCTTATCTCTCTTGATAAACAAAGTCTTGTCAATAGCTCCTCTCCTATAACCATGTTGTAGTAGAAAATTGGAAAGTCTTTCATACCATGCTCTTGGAGCTTGATGAAGGCCATACAGAGCCTTGATTACCTTGTAGACTTTGTTTGGGTGTGCAGGATCTTCAAAACCAGGAGGCAGTTTGACATAAACTTCTTCTGTAATTTTGCCATATAGAAAAGCACTTTTAACATCCATTTTGATATACAGGAAATCCCATATAGGATGCAAAAGCCAAAAATAGCCTGATGGCTTCAAGCCTTGCCACAGGAGCAAAAACTTCATCATAGTCTACTCCTTCTTCCTGTCTATATCCTTGAGCCACTAACCTTGCCTTGTTCTTGATAACATTCCCTCTTTCATCTCTTTTTACCCTGAAGACCCATTTAGTTCCAATCAGTCTATTTCCATCAGGTAAATCACATAATACCCAAACTTCTTGAAGTTTAAACTGTAGGAGTTCTTCTTGCATAGCTTCCACCCAACTTTCCTTGGCTAATGCTTGTTTGATATTCTTGGGCTCTTCCTGAGATAGAAAACAAGCAAATAAACACAACTTCTGATCCTTGTGATTCACCCTGTTTTGCTTGTAGATAAAACTAAGTAAAGAAGTATGTTGTTGAGACATATTCTTAGCCTTAGTCCTTGTGAGCACCCCTGACGCTATGGGTCCTATTATGTTGGTAACAGGATGAATTTTGTGAATTCTGAGAGTAGGAGTTGGTGAGACTTCAAGATTATCTTCCAAATTAGTTAAATCAGGATCTTCATTAGAATCTGAGAAAATGCCTTCTTGATCCAATTCATCATCAGTGTCTTCTAAAGTAATCGTGTTTTGATCATCAGTATCTTCTAAGTCAGGCATATTAGAATCATTAACAGCATCAGTATTTATCCAATTTGAAGTATCTAAAGGTTGAAAAGTACTTTCAAATGGATTAGCAGTACTTTGGGGTAAAGTACTGGTAGTGCCTTTTGGCTTCTTCTTTTATGCTTCATAAGCTCTCCTTTGTTCATCTTCATAAGACTTAGCCATTGTTTCTTGAAAAAGCATCCTAGAAAGTTCATCTTGAATGGCTTGATCTTCATCAGATACTGGGATTTGTGGTGGAACAGTACTTTGAGGATCAACAGTACTGTTAGGTTTAGCAGTACCTTGAGGCTCAGAAGTACTTTTCTTTTCTTCATTGGCATTATCATTTGGCTCATCTTCAGATCTTAAATTAACATCATGAACAATGTACTGTGCTTCTTCTTCAGTGGTAGCAGCTTGATTTTCTTCCCTTAAAGGTACATAATTCATTGATGAAGACATTAAATCAAGATCAAACATCCAATCAGGACCTTTACCTTTAGAATTTTCTTGTTCTTCCAGAAAATCAACATGAAGACATTCTTGAACCTTTTTGGTAACCCTGTTGTACACTCTGAATCCTTTGCTATTGGTACAATATCCCAATAAATATCCTTCATCTGACTTCCCATCAAATTTACCCAAATTATCAGCAGTGTTTAAGATGGTTAGGGGACATCCAAAAGGTTTCATAAACTTGATGCTTGGCTTCTCTCCCATGAGTAACTCATAAGGTGTCTTCATTTGAGGTTTAGTCACTGATACTCTATTCAACACATAACAAGCAGTACTTATAGCCTCAACCCAGAATGGAACAGGTAATTGAGAGTCTACAAGCATTGTCCTTGCTGCTTCTATAAGAGTTCTATTCTTTCTTTCTCCAACTCCATTTTGCTGAGGAGTTCTAGCAATACTGAACTCTCTTTTAATTCCTTTCTTGGCACAAAATTCATCCATTAGCTAATTCTTGAACTCAGTCCCATTATCATATCTAATGCCTCTAACCTTGAGTCTTAACTGATTTTCAAGTGCTATTATTAGATAATGAATAGCATCAAAAGTTTCATCTTTAAAGCATAAGAAAAAGACCCAACTAAATCTGCTATAGTCATCTGTTACAACCAAGCAGTACTTCTTCTTGTTCAGACTAACAACTGAAACAAGTCCAAACAGATCTATGTGCAGCAATTCCAAAGGCTCTCTAATGGTTTTCTCATCAATCTTCTTACAAGAAGCCTTGTGCTGTTTACCCTTCTTACAAGCAAGACATGAGTGATCATTCTTGAATGTTTTAGAAGGTAAACCTCTAACTAAATTACCTCTGACCAGCTTATTGATGTTTTTGAAATTTACATGCCCCAATCTTCTGTGCCATTGATGTGCTTCTTCCATAGTTGCTCTTGCAATCAAACATGTTGCTCTTTTAGTAGAGTTTACATTCTTTAAGTCAATGCTGTACACATCATTAGTTCTTGGTGCTCTCAGCATCACCAAGTTTCTATCTTCTAACTTGAAATCAGGAGAAAGTATAAGACATTATGTATCAAAGAATAACACAGGGTACTTCTTATCACAAATCTGAGAGACTGACAAAAGATTGAATTTGAGCTCCTTCACATATCTAACATCTTCAAAATCAATGTTTCTTGCCTTGATAGTTCCTTTGCCAGTTATTCTTCCTCCATCAGGATCATTCCCAAATGCAACTTTTTCTCCAAAATAAGCTTTAAAATCTGACAAGAGCTCCTTTTCTCCTGTCATACTGCCAGAGCAACCACTATCTACAATAAGATGATCTTTAAGCTCCTCCTCTGGGTTGCCCTGCATTCACATGAAAAAGGTTAGTTATTTTTAGGAACCCAAGCCATTACTGACTTGTGTTCCCCTTGTGGAGTGACATACTCAAAGTTTTTGAGTATGTAATCACCACTGTCTTCGAGAACATGATCAAGAATTAAGGTTTTTGTTTCCAAAACTGTTGGTTTATCATGATCAATTTTCACTTTTTCACCCTTAACGTCTAAAAGTACTGGTTCAACCCCAGCAGTACTTTCTTTCTTAACCCATTTAGTTGTAACTTTAGGAGTTGGGTTCTTGGTTCTAGCAACTTTTCTTATGTTGTAAGGCCTTCTAGGTTTGAAGTGGTTGAACCTCCTAGGTCTTACACTTGAGTGTTTGCTAGAAGCATCTTGGTTAGGGAACTTTCTATCAGTACTTTATGAAGGTACTGAGGGTTTGGAGTATGACCTTTTCTGATGAGGGTACCTATAGTCTTTTGAGAAATTATTATGGTTAACCTTTTTTGCATAATTCCAAACTAGCTTGTTCTCCCTATGACTTGGTTGTGCAGTTCTGGTCTTTGGATATTTACTTAAGTATTCTGAATGATAATCACAGTCTTTAATCAAATGATGAGGACTATAACATACATAACAGACCTTTGGACCAATATCCCCAAATCCCCTTCCATAAGGTTTTCTAAAATTAGCAGTATTTTGAAAGTATTTTCTTTGAGGTACTGCTGAGTGATCAGCAGTACTTCAAAAAGTGTTTGAAGGTACCGCTTGTTTTGAAAACTTGTTCTCATCAACCTTAGGTGCTTCAACAGACTTTTCTAAAGTGTCAGGGTTAGATTGACTTTTAAGCTTTTTCCTAAACTCTAGATTATCTACACCATAACAGTCAACATCTTTTCTAGGTGGTTGAAAGCTACCTGGGGGATTAGGAACTGCATTATATCCCTTTTCTTTCTTAAATATAGGAGGTGTTGGACTAGGGTATTCCTCATCACTAGAAGTGTTTTCATCTAGACTTATGAACTCTTCATCACTAGTGGAGGTATCTACTGTAAGATTTAGTTCCTTGCCCTTAAATGGAATGCCTTCATTGCTATCATTATCATAACCTAGGCCTGTTTTAATATTTGATGTTCTTTGCTTTTCAACAAATTGAACATGTGACACACCTGCTTCATTCCACACAGCAAGTTTTTCTAACAACTTATCCCTTTCAGCAGTCACTTTTTCTAGTTCAGACACCTTACATCCAAGTTTGCATTCACTTAACTTAACTAGGTAATCATGTTGTTTATATGTTTCAGCCCATGCTACTTCATTGTTTTCATGTGTAATGATTTTGGCCTCCATTGACTCTAAAGTCAATTGATAACCAGTTATCTCAGCCCTAGCCTTTTGAAATTTATCTCTTTCAGCTACATATTCACTAAGTAACTTTTGATACATATTATTGCACTTAGAGCATACCTCAGAGCTAGTGGATGAACTTGGTGAAGCAGCTACCATAGCAAGCTGAACAGGTTCTTCTTCAAACTCCATGCTCCAATCAAAGCTTCCTAGACCATCTCTTGACTCCAAAGCAGCATATCCAGGCTCTTCATCAAATGTTGTGCTCCAGTCTTCCAATGCAACCATTGAATAGGTTACAGGTTCATCATCAAACTCATTGGACCAATCAATCTCTGACAGATTCTCTTGAGCAACCAAAGCTTTTGGTTTTGGTTCAGTAATTGGAATCTCTTTTCTTTCAGGCTTGGGTGGTTCAATCATCTTGTTTGCTTGAAATTTTGCAAATTTGCATTCCCTTGCAAAGTGACTAGTCCTTAGACAGTTGAAGCACTCAATCTTGGACTTATCAAATGTTATTCCCTGTTTAGCTTGGAAATTGATGCCTTTTCCTGTCTTATTCACATACTTCTTGATCCTTGTAGTGAGCATGGCAACTTGCCATCTGATATCAATTTCTTCTAAAGCATCATCATCTATTTGCAATACATCTTCTTGATAGGTGACAGGTAGAGATGCTTGTTGAGCAAAGAATGAACATAGAACTTCATCTGAGGTGGGGGTAATAGATTGTGATGAATTGGTGGTGACCATAGTTGTACATGCAGCCTGTGTTTCAGTCACAATACTTTGAACAGGATAAGCAGTACCTTTGTTGGAAGTACTGCATCTGTTTTCAGAAGAGACAAAAGCAATGTTTTGGGGTTTCTGATGTGTGCTTGAACCTGTAGTACCATTCATCTCATGCTCATACACCTTCAGATTGTTGTAGAGATCATCAAAGTCCATAGTATCCAGCCCTGGTTGTCCTCTGATCATAGTAGCAACTACATGCCATGCTGATGGCAAACTTCTCAAGAACTTCAAATTAACATCTTCAACTGATGCCTCAGCATCATATAGTTCTAGCATACTCAGAAGATTTTGGAATCTTTCATAAGCAGAATCAAGACCTTCTCTTTCACCAACAGTGAAAGTTTCAAATTGTTGCTTCAGCAAATTCCTATGCATCTTCTTGGAAGCATCATTACCTCCAAACTTCTTCTTTATTGCAGCCTATAGTTTTTGGCATCCTTGGCATCATGAAACTTTAATAAGTGACCATCAGGAATAGTAGAAAGCAGTATGTTGAGAGTTTTGTCTTGATTTCTTTTGGTAGCAGCAGGTACAGTTGTTTTAGGTAGTGTTGGTTATCCAGGTACCTCTACTGGTTCATCAATTTGCATGTTACCATTGACAATCACATCCCACAGTGCATGGTCTATGATGGCAATGTACTGCCTCATCTTCATGGCCCATAAGTCATATTCTCCCTTCTTAACAATAGGGATTCTAACAGCAGTGATTGAGGGAGCAGGTGCAGCTTCTGTCGACATCTTGAAGGGTTTGTAGTGAAATCGGTTTAAAGGTTTGTCTTCTTAATCAGAGTTTCCAACACATGCTCTGATACCACTAGTTGGATCGATGTACTCTGATCAAACTACTTTTGTAGCTTGTAAAGGTTTAATAATATTAACTAAACTTAACACTATTAATATTGAAACACTGTTTAACCTTGTAAAGTATGCGGAATCTACTAACACAAAGCTTAAGAAGAACTTTTATATTAACCAAACTTTGAACCTGCTTTGTTACACAGATTCACTAACAATCCCTAACTATTTATCGACTTTGAACAACTCTAAAACTTATAAAACTTATATCGACTAATACCCCTTAAGGCTCTTTATATATATAACCTTAAGTCGGTTTACAACATATATTCCTTGAACAACAAGTCATTATCCCTAACTAATTCTAGAATATTCGTTCAATATTACACATTAATCCTTAGCTAATATTGCACATAAGTCCTTGTTTCCTTCAAAGTACTTTAAGCATTCTTTAGTAACAGCAGTACTTTGACTTTAACCTTCAGCAGTACTTTGACTTTATTCTTCATGCAGTAGTACTTTGATATACAAAAGTACTTTGATATTTTATATCCCAACATGATCTACTATCTTTAATAGTTGCAGGAAATTAACATGTTAGCAATATGCACTAAATCATCTATCATCAAGGCAAGTGGGCATATAAGCAAATAGCACCAAAACATATTACTCATATAAGCACAAACGCTCTAAGAGCACACAAAAGGACCTTACAAATGACCAACTAGACATCTCACTTCTGTTTGAAAGATTGATTTCCTATTTCTAATTACTTTTGACTTGTTTTATGTTTAGAAAGACTTAATAGGGTTCCAATGGAGTCTGTAAAACAAGTTTTAAGACTCACGAACTCAAAACAAAAGTTTTCCAAAATTTTTGCAAAACTTAAGGCTGGCGCGTCACCCACGCGTCAACACGCCACTAACGTGCCAGGAACAGACCCCAACTTACTCTTATCATGTAGATCTCCTTTTTCTCTTTCTGTGGCCTTTTGAATCAACTAAATCAGAGTTCGGATGAAGAAATTATGATCAAAATACTAAAGCAACTTTTAAAACTTAATTTCTTCTTTTGGGTTTAGTTGTTGATTGTTTTTATATGTTCTTAAAGATCTAGGACTTAGATTATGATGTGTTCAAGTTATAAAAGTTTTAAGCACATAACTATATTTCCTAAACACATAGCATTTTTAACAACTAACATTTAAGGCACATAAAGATTCATAAGCATAAGGAAGAACTTAGCTCGACTTTAATGGATGGTTTTTGTTTCATGACCACGAGATAAAGATTCACCATTGATGTTAAGACTACCGACGACCTTCCTCAAAGTTTACATATGTACACTATCATGCTTCTAATGAAGTAAACAATCTTCTACAACGTCATGTGCTTGGAACAACCACTTTCAACGATCTAATAGATCGGTCCAAGCCAATACCTAACAAACATATAACTCAAAAACTTGGTCCCCAATGTTTGTTGGGTCCATTGTTGTTAGCATAAAGTATTCCCAAGTTGAACATCCTTGGGTCATGAAGCAAGATACTTAGTGTTTCAAGACCATAGTTTGAAAACATAGACCAAGGGTTGTTTAAAGAATTACTTTGGTTTTGAAATCTTGGTCCAAAGTTTTGATGATTGTGTGGTCTAAAAAATCTTTGGTTTGGGTAGGAGTTCTCTCTCCTTTGGTATGAGTTATATTCATGATGTGAAGATCTTTGATTTTTGTTAAAGTTTCTTCTTAACGATGATTGATTCTTTTGATAGGAATGTCTTTGGCTATATGACGGTTTCATATTTGGTGTGGGCAAGATAGGTTTATGGTCGACTCGAGCTTGTGTGTGTCCAAGTCCATTACGTGAAACCGGGTTGTAAAATTGTTTTGGGGTTTCTCTTCTTGCAAAGGGTGTTTGAGTACCTCGAGTATTTGCAAAAGGAGTTTGAGGAACAATTGGTTTATCAAGAACATTAGACAAAACATTTTGTTTTTCATTTTGTCCTTCTTTTACAAACATTATTGGTTTGCTTAAACTTACGGAAGTGGTTTTCTCAAATTTTGAAAATTCAAGACCTTCCTTATCTTGGGACAATTTTTGTTGACTTAACATGTCATCCAAATCATTGCTACTTTTCTTAAATATAGAAAAACTTAACGACTCTTTTTGAAGTTTGGATACTTTGTCATTCAAAGAGTTATCCTCATGTACAAGTTTTTCATAACTTGTGCAAGGTTCAACCACCTCTTTGCGTTGTGTAAATCTCTTTACTTCTCGTTCAAGTTCAAACACCTTGTCATTAAGAGAGTGTTTCTCCTCAAAAAGCTTTTCAATAGTTTTAAAAAGTTCCTCATTCTCTTTTTGCAAATTACGAATATTTAAATCTTTATTAGAAGTAGAAGAGTTCGAAGATACCTCTTGAGTTTCAAACGCCATGAGACACGTTGCATTCTTTTCCGAATGATCCCCGTCTTCACTATCACTCCAAGCTCCGCCGACGAATGCCCTATTTTCTTTAGGCTTTGGACATTCACTTATAAAGTGATTCTTGCCTCCACAATTGTAGCACTTGCGTTCGCACCTTGAGCTTCCACCACCTTTATTATTAAAGCCATGATCTCTTCTAACCTTTCTACCATTACTATCACCTTGGTTATCAAACCGATTACCATGCCTAGGGTTACCTTCTCGTCTAAAGAACTTCCTAAAGTTCCTTGCCATAAGGTTGAGCTCTTCATCATCTTCATCACTACCTTCATCATTATCATCACTAGTTTGTTCCCTAGTGACTTTAGCTTTGAGGGCTAGTGACTTTACCTCTTTCTTCTTTTCTTTAGAAACAACCTTGTCATTTTCTAAAATCATTTCATACACTTTGAGGTTTCCGATTAGCTCGTCAAGAGGAAGTTCCGCCAAGTTCTTGGCTTCTTCAATAGCCGTCACCTTTGGCCTCCACTTAACCGGAAGAGCTCAAAGAAACTTTCTCACATGGTTCTTGTTGTAAAAGCTAGGATCTAGAGCCGTGAGGCTTGTGATAATAGCATTGAACTGTGTGTAACCATTGTCAATGGTCTCTTCATCCGAGATTGCAAACTTCTCATATTGTTGGATGAGTAAGTCGATCTTGCAATCTCTGACTTGTGAGTTACCTTGATGTGTGATGATGAGTGAATGCCAAATCTCCTTGGCGGTCTTGCATATATGAACTCTCTCGAACTCCCTTCGAGGTAGAGCATTGTAGATTAACATTTTGGCTTCATCATTCTTACCAAGCTTTCTCCTCTCATCATCTTTTAGATCCGAGTTGGGCTTTTCAACTAACAACTTTGTTTCGGGGTCTTCCACCATGAACACAAAGTTGCCATTTTGAATAATTTCCCATAAATCAAGATCTTTCGACCTAACATAGGTCTCAAACCGGGTTTTCCAAAAACAAAACCCATTGGTCTCTAGCAAACATGGTCTTTGCATAGAGCACCCATCAACATAGTTCTCTTGAGCCATAGATCTATACTCTACTTTGCCAAAAATCTTAGTTAGGATTTTAGATTTTTGGGAAAGAAGTTTTTGACATAAAACGACTTCTCGGGAAGGTTTTAATGCTCAAAAACTTGAGTATACCGCTCTGATACCAATTGTAGAACCGTAGAGGGGGGGGTGAATACGGTTTCTTAGGCTTTTAAGATGTTTAAAAAACTTTAAGCCTCAAAGAAACCAAGTGGTTGTGTAATCAATCCAAACAACCACAAACACAAACAAAGTATATAAAGCGAGTAAAGAAAGACACCACGATATATACTGGTTCGGGATGGGGGTTTATACCATCCGTACATCCAGTTGCGAATCCGCGACTCCAATACTATTCACTAGTATAATCCTTTCGGTGGACTACAAATTAAACCGTTACGATTCACTCCACCAATATTCACCAATATTGATGCTAACAAAGAAGGAGTTACTCACTAATGGTATTCCGCCCTCGGAAACCACCCAAAAGAATATTACGATTTGACTTTGCCTAAGGATCACAAAGATCTCTACCAAGACTTCCACCCGGAAGTATCAAACCCCAACTAGATCCCCAATGATCTAGGCTTGGTCACCAAGATTCAAGACTTCCCTTACAAACAATTGAATGAATGAATGAATGTATGTTCAATCAAGTCATGGCCTAACCTAGGGATTCGATTGTAATAGAAAGGGTATAAGAAAGAAGACCCTCGACATAATCACAAGAGTGGATTAGGTTCTTGTGATTCTTCCCTTGCAAATAGATGTGTTCTTCCAAAGATGTTAGTGTGATAAACAAGAACACAAGATTAGAGATAGAGAGATTGAGAGAAAGAATCTAGAGAGAAAGAATAATGGTAAGGGGTGAGGAATACAAGAGTCAAGGGTGGTATTTATAGGCCAACAACCCAAACTTGGTAAATTTTACTGAGCCGGCGCGTCACCCGCGCGTCAACGCGCGGGCAGCGCGCCAGGCATCTGTAAATGTTTCCCAAGTGTTGGGTGTTTGGATCTTATAAATACATATCCTTGCTAAACCCCCAATTGTACTTCACACTAAACCTTAACATTAATCATTCTAAGGTTTACCAACTCAAATAGCCAATTTGGAAATCATTTGTAAAGTGTTTAAAGAGAAACCAAATTACCAAGGGTTTAAAGTGTAGATAGGGTAATTTAGAAGGGGTAGAAGTGTATCTCCTCACATGGCATAGAAAAGAGAGAAAGAATATGTCAAGGAATATTCCAATGCTTGGGGGGAAGAATGTGATGAAGGGTTGAGATGAAATAGTTTGAATTGGATGGCTAGGATCAAAGGGAGCCTCCCTTGGTTTTTCAAACAATTTGGCATATGTGGAATGTGGATGGTTGAGATGAGTTCTCTTGAAATGAATGGTTAAGATCAAACATGCTTAGGTTAGGGTTGAGGGGGATATTCCAAGGAATATGCTTTGCTTGGGGGGAAAAGAGAAATGGAGGGTTGAGATGAGTTTGTTTGAAATGGATGGATGAGATCAAATGAACCTTTTTGCTTGGGGAGGAAGGTGAATCAATGGTTGAGATTGTTTTGTGTTTGAAATGGATGGTTGAGATTAAACACATGTGTTGAAATAGAGAAGAGGTTGGATGGATGGTTGAGATGTGTTTAATTTGAATTGAATGGTTGAGATTGAAGATGTGTAAGGAATATAAGAGATGTGTAAGGGATGTGTAAGAGATGTGATATTGTAAGGGAATGGATGGTTGAGATGAGTTGGTTTTGAAATGAATGGCTAAGATCAAAAGTGTGTAGAGGACAAGAGTACACTTTTGTGTAAGTGGTGTAAGGGAATGTTGGAGAAGGATATTTGGGAGATTTGGTGGTATTGGGTTTGATGGTTTTGGTGTAAGTGGTATCTTGATGAAGAAGATGATTAAGAAAAGTAATTAAGAAGAAAATAATCTAATTGTCATTAAGAGGAAAAGGTTTAGACAATTAAGATTATAAGTTGAGAAAATCATAAGTTACTTATAAGTTAAAGTAACACAACGTCGAGAATCCATAGTTTCATATCCCGTGACTTTCCACGACTCGACGTTCTCAACTAATACCTTGGTTCAAACAAGTTAAGTGTTTTCCCTTAATGTAGAGCATAACCCAAGTGGGAAAGGATGCGTTTACGCAAAGTGACCTTTGACTTAGTTTGACCAATAAGGGAGTAAACCCGTTACGTAATTAGAGAAGATGTAAGCACGGGATATGAGCATATGGATGCTTTCACATGATGTTACGTAAAATATATAAGCTCCCTAAGTTTAGAAAAGCCTTCGCTAGAGGCGATAGTTGAAAAACATGAGTTGGCGTTTTTCCATAAATGGGTGCTTTAAAAGTTGGATCTCTCTAATTCCAAAACTCGTTTCGAGTGTTCTCAATTAAGCACATAACATATTCATACCTATATTGAAAGATCCACATTTTTCGGGTAAGGGGAAAGCCGACTTTCAAAATTCATCCCGAAATTCACAGACGCCTGGCGCGTTACCCACACATTGACGCGTGGGTGGCGTGCCAGAAACAGATATGTGATTCGGGGAATTTTGGCTAACGTTTGTTATTTTATGTGTTTCGATGGTTTATTTGTCATCATTAAAATATAAATAGATCTTGATCATGTTGCCTCAACAAACAATTTTCAAAAACAATGCTACCCTCCTCAATAATAGATCAAAAACAGTTAAAAATATTAAGCTATTTTTTAGAGGGAGAAATTGAGAAGTGTGTTTTTGAAAATAAAATGAATAAGTCACATTAATGTTGCAATTATAACGAAAATGTTGTTGAAAAGAAAAAAAATGAAAAAAGTTGTTGAAAATGTTGGGAAAATACCATCACTTCGAAGGCGAGTGATAGATTTTATTTTAAACAATTTTGATATAACATAAACGTTCATTTATTTGAACTAAAATGTTTTCAAAATGTTGTTAAAATTTAAAATGAAAACTAAAAGTGTTTTATGAAAAGAGCTAAAGTCGAGGGGGAGTTTTGCTAAAAGTAATAAAACTGTTTTTGAACCCTCCCCTAGTCCAAAACTCTCGCAAACCTGAGTCAAAATCAAAAAGGTCAAAATATCCAAACGGGTCAATAACCCTCTTAGAGTTTACGAAGAAAAACACACACAATCCCTTTCACTATCACAGAATCTCTCTCTCCCTTAACCTCAAAATACTCGCATCACGAAACTCTCGCCATTTTCAAGATTTTATTGCCCATTAAGTCGATTTCGTGCAAAAAGTAAACTTACAAATCTTTTCATTAAATGGTTTTACATCTTTGTCATTAATATTAGTCTTTGATTTTGAGTAATTCAATCATAATTGAACAATTAGGGCTGTGTTATTGAGTCGACATTGATCACTATTGAGTTTGCGTAGTAGGGTGTTTCGGTCAGATTTTTTGTGGTTAGATGACTGAGATAGGATGTTTAGATCATGCTTTTAAAAGAATATGGGGAATTAAATGGTTTGATTTGGTGCAAAATGGGTCAATTTTAGGAAGAAGATGAACACTTAGGGTTGCAACACCTAAATGGTGTGATACGAGACTTTAGGAATAGAGCCAAAAAAAATATTGTATTTAATATAATTTAAATTTTTTGAGACTTTGTGTGAGAACCATCACCAAATTAGGTTATTCAACGTTGAATGATGTGATAAAATCAAATCAAGTATATTATATTATAGTATTACTCAAGAAATCCGCAAAGAAATACGGATAACCCGAGGTGTAGTCCGTGTGAAGGGTGAATGGAATTCTTAATTCCCGATTAGTGAAATGTGTCGTGAAAGTGGTAAAAAGTGATATTGATGAGATTACACTAATGAACAAGTAAATGAAGCACAAATAATCACTTAAGCACGTATTTCAATTAATCAAACCAAAAACTTAACGTAGAATCGAAAACGTAAGCTAAAACGTGAATTAAACGTAAACGTACAAAATAAAACGTGAATTTTAAGCTACAATACTCCTACGGACTTGAAAATAATTTTAAAAAGTAAAAAATGATAAAAGAAAATTTTGAGAAAAAGAAAATTATTTTTTTGACTTTTTATTTATTTTTATGAATTAAAAACTAATTAACTAATTAAAAATTAAAAGAAAATGCAAATAAGGTGAGAAAAATGCAAACTAAAATTTAAAAATTATAAAATAACTAAAAAGTAATTTTAAAACTAAAAACTAATTTTTTTGGCTTTTTATGTAATTTTTGGGAATTAAAAATTATTAAATCTAATTAAAAATTCAAATTAAATTCAAAATAAATTGGAAAAATGCAAAATAAATTTCTAAAATTCAAAAATAAATGAAAATAAATTTGTAAAATATTTTTGGATTTTTCTAGGCTTTTTCTGATTTTTTTGGAATTTTTGGTAATTAAAATGTATTAAAAATTGAATAAAAATGAAAATAAAATAAAATAAAATAGCAAATCAACATGGAAAAATATGAAAAATTCAGGGTAATTCTAAAATAATATTCTAAACTTAAGAAAAATATAAAAAGTAAAAAATAAGCAATGTAGGTACCACTTGCTTTGAAAATAGCTTAAAGAAAAGTGCTTATTGATAAGCACAGTTGACCAGAGTTGACCAAACTTAAACCAATTGAATTTTTTACTCAAATTTGCTTAATCAAACAGTATTAAGGCCAAATGAACTTAGAAACACAGGTAATGGTGCAAACAGGTATGAATAAGCTATTATGGAAAAAGCTATAAGCACTCAGAATAAGCAGTTGTCTAAAAACTCAATGTAGACAACAATCTTAGGTGCAATAGAACTCAAATGAATAATTAAACTCAGAATATGATCAAAGATAAGCAATAGCAGCCCTAATCTTATAGGCAGACCCTATGTTCAATGTGTCCAACTTATAAGACCAATAAGTTTGAGCAAATAAGCTATTAATTGACAGCTTAGGGGGCAAAAGATCAACTAACCAACAGAGATGCTAAATACACCAACAGATATGATTTTCAAACTCAATTGCTTGCTTACCAACCTCCTAGAAAGTGTGTCAAAAACCTGAGGTGCAGGGGAGTAACAGGTTCAAACAACCAATTTCAAATGGCTTTTTCAATAAGCAAATGAATTCCAATTCTCAAATTTCTTTTTGATTTTGCTTTTTCTACTGCCAAACTACTCAAAATAACTCAACAAAGGTATTTTCAATTAAATTTAAGCCCTAGAAAAGCTTACAAGATTTTGGCAAAAAACTGAGATAGGAACAATTTTTGACTTTTTAACTTGATTGAGTTTTGACTATAATGACTTTGGATTACTAAAATTTTACTGGAAATGGAATATTATTCTAATGAATGAGTAAAAAAATGCTATAACTACAAATTATGCAACTAAATTTTGAGATTATGCAACTTAAACTACTAACTGTTATGTAATTTATGAGCTAAATTGACTTTTATATGAAATTACAACTAGTTTCTATGCTTAACTCAACCTTATGCAACCTATGTGACAAACCTAAACCAAACACAACCTCTGAAATGATAGTTATACCAGCAAAACTCAATGAACCAAACACTCTTTATGTGACAGTCACCACTTAAATACTTCTCAAACCCAAGTCAAATCAATCCAACTCTTAACCTAGGTACTATATAAGATCCAATTATACTCACAAAGCAAAGAAACACATATCTCAGTTACCACTATATCACAAAAACAGGACAACACAGATCCAATAGAGACAGTCAATCAAACAGTGAATAAATAAACTCAAACAAGTCTAAATTATGAAACAAACTACCACTAAACTACTAATGATTCAAATAATGTAAATAAGCAGTAACTAAACAACTAAAACAGATCTAAACTATTATTTAATCTACTATGCAGAGATGTTTAATTGAGTAAAACTTATAAACCAATCCCCCTCAGCAAAACAGAGGGGGTTTCACTATGCTTGCCTGTCTTTTAGACAGGCCAAAAGCTCCATATGGCTGCCTTTAACTCCAATAAGCATTAGCTTATTCAAATAAGCACTTGTATTGACTATTTTTGACTTTTGTGTATTTGATAAATCTAAAGTACCAAACTCACAGAAAGCTATTAGAAAGCTTTTATGAGCTTATGTGAAACAGTAAATAAGCTTTTTGAAGCTTGGATTTAGAATTTAGCTATTTTTTTTTTTTTTTTTTTCTGATTTTTTTTTTTTTTTTGGATTTTTAATATGAGTGAAAAACAAAAACAGGAACTTAAATCTGAAATTAAAACAAACTTAATACTATTGATTTAAACTAAAATTAAGTAAAAAGAGATTAAGCTAAAAATTAGAACAATAAGCTGATCATAAAACTTGAATTATATTAATAAGAGGAAATTCAGTACAAGGCTTTTGAAATGAAAATTACAACAAAACTTTAAAATAGAAAACTTAAAAATTACTAAAACCTACACACCTAAGATGACTGATACAAGGGGTATTTATACTTGAGCTAGGAGGCTGGGAATGAGCTCTTGTGAAGGTTCTAGTAATCCACGTCAGTGATCCACACCACACTTGTGTGTCTTTGATGCAATTTCGTCCATCAGATTGCCCTTGGTCCCCAATCTTGTGATATCAACCCTTGGATTTTTATTTCCCAATCCTGATGTGCTAATTTTCACACGGATTACTGACATGGCAAGCCTACCATGTCAGAATCCTTCTAGAAACCCACGTAATATGTCTGAATTGCCCTTAATCTTGGTGAAATTGGTTTTTACTCACGTGAACAGTAACTAGGGTTCTTCCATTTTTTTCTGGGTAAACAAATTTGGGGGGCGGGAGTGTTTAGTTTTATTATTGGGTGGTTTGACCGGGTCTTGGGGATGGGTTGACTTGGGTATTTTTAGTGGTGGACCGGGTAAGGTGTGGACTTGGTATAGGGCTAAGGAATGGATGGGCTTTGGTTTAGTATTGGGCTTAGGTGGTTAGTAGATTGGATTGTGGATCAGGTTTTATGTATTAGTAATTTAGGCTTACTAAATTTAACAAGGACCATAGTTGTAATTCTAAAATTCATAGGGACCAAATCTGTAAATCATCCAATTTATTTTCCAAGGGCTTATATTGACTTTCTCTAATTCTTGAATGACTTCATTTGTCTTTTCTTCCAAGGGACCATTTTTGTAATTTCCATAAAATGCAGGGACTGAAGTTGCCAAACTCCCAAACTTTGATCAAGGACTTATTATGCACTTTTGTGATTCTCTGAGGACTTCTATTGATAATTTGAGCTCTTCTTTATCATTTTTCTTCTCCGGCTCGGCTTTTGACCTTTTTCCAATCTCGTGCTCGTTTTTGTCAGTCTTGGCTTTGTTTTTGTCTATTTTTCACATATCCGTACCTGCACATACACAAATATAAAAACATACATTCTATTGGCATTTTTGGTTAGTATTTGGTGTATTTGGTCTGATTTTAGGCTAAAAAGGATGTGTGAAAAAGCACACATCAAAATCCCCCAGACTAAGGTATTGCCGTGTCCTCACGCAATGTCATCACCTCACGCTTAAGAGATAAATAATTTCAAAACCTCTATTTACTGACGTTGTAAAGTAGCAATGTTGTTCAAAAGTGATATCAAAATTATTTATTCTCAAAAATGCTCCGTTTTCCGATTTTCAAAAATAACAACTACTACTACTCTTTTTGTACTTTTTTTATTTTTTATATATGTGACGGTTTGCCTTGACTTTCATTATCAATTCTTATCTGTTGATAACTTTCAGGGTCAATGAGTAGAAACACTTCTCACAGAGAAGAGACCATACGGATAAAAATCATCATCCTTGATTTTTCACAAGCTCCCAAACTAAGTGTAAAATCGAGATCACTGTTTATCCATAAGTTAGATGCTAACACTACCTACAAAAGTTACTTGTGTAATTACCTCTTGTTCCCAGGTCCTAAGTTTTGTATCTCAAGATATTAATTTGTGAGAAATGAATTGCTTCATATTTTCTCGTTTTGATAGTTTTTAGTCCTATAAGAGCACAAAATTTGAACGCTAAGTAGTTTCCAAACTTTCCCTCGAAAACCCCTGCATACAGAAATCGGGTCCACATGAAGGTCTCTGATTTAACACGATTTTTGGAGGCCCCCTTTTTATTTACGACCGAGACATCCCATGTTTGAGACCCGAAACGGAAGCTTTTTATTAAGGAAACCCCCGGAGTCGAAGCTTGGCATTTTTGCATAATTATAAGCACTTTAATAATATTTGGTCCTTAGTCCTTTATTTCTTTTACAACAACGGTTTATGAGCCGCCAAGATGTAAGAGCTTTATTATGACCTTGGATTTATATCCTCTGCTTTTTATAGCGTTGGATTTGTTGGATCGATATACTCTGATCAAACTACTTTGTAGCTTGTAAGGGTTTAATAATATTAAGTAAACTCAACACTATTAATATTGAAACACTGTTTGACCTTGTAAAGTATGCGGAATCTACTAACACAAAGCTTAAGAAGAACTTTCGTATTAAACCAAACTTAAACCTGCCTTGTTACACAGATTCACTAACAATCCCTAACTATTATCGACATTATAAAGCTCTAAAACTCTTAGAACTTTGACTAAAACATATATCGACTAATACCTCTTAAGGCTCCTTATATAGATAACCTTAAGTCGGTTTACATCATCTACTTGAACGACAAGTAATTATCCCTAACTAATTCTAGAATATTCATACAATATTACATATTAATCCTTTAATCAATTTTGCAATTAAGTCCTTATACTCTTCAAAGTACTTTGAATAATCTTCAATATGCAGCAGTACTTTGACTTTGATCTCTAAGCAGCACCTTGACACATCAGTACTTTGAAATACAGAAGTACCTTGAACTTTAATATCCCAACAATCCTCCCATAACTTGAACTCCACTTGCTTGATTTCAAGTTTCTTTGTTATTTTTGATCTTCAAAATCTTTAATCATTCAGAAAGATTGTTTCTTTATCTCTTTATCTTTTATCTGTCATGTGTCAAAGTACTCTTTATCAGCATCAGTTGATATCTTCTCAGTAATAAACCTCCACAGCTACTCAGCAACATTTTGGTACAATAGTCATTAAATCTTTTAAAGTTTCATACTATTCTCATCACTTCCAGGTGTGTAAACTCCTGTGAGAAGTGAATCATTGAAAATTAATGGATTTTGATGTCTCTTTACCAAAGCCATTAACTCTGGAGTAGCCAATGTTTAGGATAGAACAACCATGGTACATTGATAACCATATGATTTTTAGCAAATCATCAGCTATCAACGGATTTGAGTAGTCTTTACCAATAGCCGTTTGCTTTTGGACTAGTTAGTTCTTTGATCTTAACCATGGAGAACTAATTACCATAAATGGATTTTCCACAGCCTTTACCACAAGCCATTTTTCCTTGTGGGCTAGCCAACTCTTCACTTTTACAGATATGGTGAGTTGAAAACCATACAATTTTTAGTAAATTGTCAACTAAAAATGGATTTGATTATCACATCAGAACCGTACCCTCATGATGAGTCAAACTCTTTCTTGTCTGTTAAACATGGTGAGTTGATTACCATTTGTTGTGCAGTATAAATACTAACACCATGTGTTTCTTTTCAAATCCTTTTATAGACTTCACTTTTAAACATCAAAAACTTTTTATTTTATTTTACTAAGGACTTATACTGGTTTTATGCAGCAATCAGTACTTTGATAGAGTACTGTTTGTCTTTGCAGTACTTTTAAAAAAAAAAAATACTTATTATACAAAACAAATCATACCAGTACTTTTGCAATATTATTCTTCAGATTTAGTCTATCTGATAAATAGCTTAATCACATCCAAAGCTACATCAGATTCATCTTCAAGTTCCATTCCATGATCCAACATTCTGAGCATAATTTCTCTTATCAATGGATATCTTCTCTCAGCAAGCATGTGAATCATGGTACCATCTTCCATCTCAAGTGAATGAACTCCTGATGACTCAAAGAATCTCCATCTTGTAATTTCCCAATTTTCTTGATCATTCCACAGAGTATCAACACTTGTTTCTTCTGTTTCCCAAATGGTAATTAAAACTCCAAGTAAGATTAATCCCACTCCTGATGCTTCAATCTCCTCATAGTATGTCTGCACTTGCATGTGTAAATCATAAAGATCTTCTCTAGTAATTAAATGCAGAACATCCCATAACATATTAAATACTGTGAAGCTTTCATCTTCTCTGTTGAACATAAGATAGTTCCCTTCTTTTGATTCAACCACAGAGAATGAGATAATCTTGGATTTCTTTCCAGAATCTTCAGTCTTCTTATTCTCAAAATCAACTACTCTGAAATAGTTTCTCAGTTCATCAATTGTATCTTCATGTATCATCTTAAGTCTCTTTGACAATTGATCATCTTGAACTGCTTTCTTTCTCTTCAATTTTCTTCGCTCAGCTTGTTCCTTCCTCACATCTTCTAACTTCCTCTCCTTATCAGCATCCATGTGTACAAAACTTGCTAACTGTTTCTTGATAGACTCTTGTACTTGTTCCCATAGAGCTTTCACTTCTGGATACCTTAATTTTTGTAAATTCTTGTATCCTCTTCCTTTCAAGAAACTTATCATCCAGTTTCTTTCCCGAGCAATTGTCATTGGCTTTCTTGTAATTGGCCTACTTATTTCTGCCAAATACTCTGCATCATACTCAGCTTGTTGCTTTCTAGCAACCTCTGCATCTTCTGCTATAATAGTTTCTCTAACCTGTACAAGAGTAAGTTTCTTCTTTTTCTTCTTAATATTCTTCTGCTTCATGATCCTTTTCCCTTTATCTTTGGGATCTAACTCTTCAGATTCAGAAGTACTTTCAGAAACTTGTTGTGCAGGCTCAGAAATATGTATACCTCCTGAAGGTCTATTCAAATTGATCATAATCTGAGCAATTGTTTCATCATCACTTGCAGTATGCACCTTAGCTTCTTCTTGCTGCATGGGATTGGAAGGACCAGCTTCATCTTCAAAATTCTTTGTTAATCCAGCTGAAGAAGTTCCAATTTCATCAACATTCATAGCAGCAGTACCTTGTTCAGCAGTACCTTACAGACCAGTACTTTCAACAAAAGTACTTTGAACATTAGTTCCTTCTAAATCAATTTCTTCTGTATCTCCAATTTTAACAGCATCATCCTCAACTTCAAGGTTAATTTGCTCTGTCTCATCACTTTTTCTTTCAGTACTGTCTTCAAAAGCAGTTTGTTGTTGAGCAATGTTTTCACCTTCATCATTCTTTTTCTCTGGAACTAAGGTTTCTTCAGGATAATTCCAAAGATGAGCATCTTCTGAATATTGAATCTCAGCATCATCTCTATCCAAATTATCATTTTGATTCCTCTCCAATTTGATAGATGATGACCTCTTATGCTTCTTCTTGAATTTAGAAGTCTTCTTGGAAGATTTAGACTTTTGCTTCTGAGACTGTTTCTTTTCCTTCACATAAAGCCTAAAATTTTGTACAAGAGGCAAGATAAACTTCTTTAACCTTCTGAATTTCCTTCTTAAACGCTTGATTTCTGCAGCTTGATCGTCCATAGTCTTCTTCATCCTCTCCAATTCTCTAGTCAAGGCATAATTATTCAAAGGACCTCCAACTCCCTCATCTCCTCCAGGTGTTTGAAGCCCACCTGTAGAAGTATAATCATTGGGAGAAGGTACTGGAGTATGCTCTGAATCAGGACTTTTTGAAGAAGTACTTTGTGGAGAAGTACCTTCAGCAGAAATAGGTTTTTCCAAAGAAGCTGACACTGAGGGAGTCCTTTCACTTAAATCATCATGCTGGGGTGAAACAATAGGTGGTGTAGGTGTATGTACTAATGCAGAATGCTCAGAAGTATCAGGTTGATTAGCATCATCAGAATTAGCAGAACCACTATTGTCAACATCATCCCTAACTGTAACAATTCGCATTTTCAGATTAATTACTATTCCCGGAAAATTTTACTATTCACTTTTTACTATTCACTTTTCACTATTCATCTCAGAAATTTTTATTTCATATTCTCGTAAGTTAAACTATTTTAACGATAATCCGAGAGTTTGACGCTCGTCGGATCATTTCTGCAAAAATCACAAAGCCGTGTCCGAGATTTACTTTTAGGTTTAAACGTCCTTCCAGCATCCCGATATATCCATAAAACATTATAAACAATAGAAATATGATTTTCTATCATTTTATGACAATTCCAAAAGTTTTGGAATTTTACGTTTTTCAGTTCAGCGTTTTACGCGAATTACGCGTTTTAGACCCGTGTTTCCAGTTTTTAGCAGGGTTTTCGCACCCGATAGATCCTACCACTCATTTTATATTTTATTATGGACTATATTGACATGTTTAACAATACTTTCAAGTTTCATATTTTTACGATACCCGGTTTTACGTTTTAAGGCTTAATCATTTACGGTTAGCATTTTACGGAGTCAAAATGCACAAACTAAGCAAGATAGCACCAAGACTCATCATCTAGTCATCTTATCCTTATGGAACCACCAATGTGGGGGTGGAGTCACCATGGGTGGCTAAATCTTGACCCTTGATCTTTAGGATGGTTACAAGTGTCTAAATTAACCATGGTTACATTCTAACCCAATATATAGTTAACTATTTTTCTCATCCTATAAATAGCCAACTAATAACACATAGAAAACTTGCACCACACCTTCTTATAACCTTTAAGTCCTAAAACCTAAGGCACTTTTCTTATATTTTGTAAGAAAGTTAACTAGTTTTTGAAAGAAAACTAGTGTTTGATCTTCAATCTTGGAAATTTTCTTAAAAAAGTTGTTATAACTTTAAAGTCTCCAAAAAGACGTCGTTATAATCTTCAAATAGCTTTGGACTTCAAGAAGGCGTCGTTATAATCTTCAAATAACCTCGGTTTATCATAGGTTGCAAAGGAGGAAAGCTTGTTCAAACAAAGTCCTAGTTCTTGTCCTAGTTTCCCTTTTTCATTAAGGCCAAAAGTTGTAAGCAAACCCTAACATACTTTCTTGCTTAATTATCATTTTCATGCTCTTTGTGTTCCTTTCATGCTATATATGTTCTTGTTATTGTGTTCATGATGTTTAAAAATGGATAAAACAAGTATTGGTATACATATGTTAACTTATGACAAGTAAACAAGCAAACTAGTGATTTTTATGGAGAACCATGACCAAAATAGTATAACTTTGATATTTGACACTTATTTAATGTTAAAGAGGACTTAACAAGGAAAACATAGCAATTTGAATCACCCAAAACGAGTACCCGAGTCAAAAGTTATGGCCATAAGAAGTTAGCGAAACCAAAACGGCAAAACTGCCTAAATAGCATTCTGATCAAATTTAGCTTTTGAAAGTCACCCTTCTGGTCCGATTCATCAAAAAGTTAAAACACGAAAGTTGTCCGGAACGACGTTTTCGTTCAGGAACAAAGAAGCTTGAGCCCTGAAAATGCTTTCCGAGTGATAAATTTCTTCAAAATCTTAACAGCCCATTTTAGACCAAAGTCACTATATTATAGTTATCATTTACTAAGACCAAGAGGTCTAATGACCTAAAGCCAAGACCACAACCATGGCTAAAGCCAAGGTTGAGTCTCAAGACCATGGAAAAATGACCAAGGTCACGGCGAAGCCATGACTAAATGACCATATAAGCTTACTTAGGCGTAAACATGAAACAAGGAATTAGGCGATAACTTGAACAAACAATTTGGATCTACTTCACTTCAAAAGGAACCATGAGATATTACAAAGAGAAAATGGTCATATAAGACTTATGAAACTACCCCTAATAACAATCTTCATGTACTAATAAACTTTCCTAAGTTTATTCAAATATTGGACATGTAACTTTTCGGATTAAAACTTATACATTTGTTATCAAATACTACAATAGTAGGGAGCCTCATGTGAGGAGTTCATTAAGTAAGCCGTCGAGATGAGTTGTGGATTTACGAGTTAAAGTGTCCTGGCTCCTCGAACGTTTACTCTATGACTTCTGAATTATGTCGGCCCGAACGGTAGTAAGAGATATACAACCTATACATGTTCCATAAACCATTTATATTCAAAGACTTACACTATATACTAAGTACTACATCATGAACATTATGCAAGACATATATAGGCAATTCTTCGTCGTTACTCCAAACCTAAGTCGCAACGTTCTATTATAGGCTGCTCTTAGAGACTTTCACGATTCGACTACCACTTTGATTTCACATCACTTAAGCTTAAGGTGAGTCATAGCCCCTACTCTTTTCGTACTTGTTTTAACTTTTGGGGGAGACACATGCTCAACTACTTGTTTACTTGTACAAATACTCAAAACGTCTATACTTGACTGTGTTATACTTGATTGCTTACATACATGACTGCGTTATACTTAATTGCGTTATTCTATTTATTGACTAGTAGTTGTCTTTGGGAATTGACTCCCAGTTGTCTTTGGGAAGTGGCTCCCAGTTGTCTTTGGGAATTGACTCCCAGTTGTCTTTGATACATCCTAACATTTGCGAATGTTGGATACATCATAAAAGTGAGGTCTTCGGAGATGAAGTAGAGACTCACTTCTAATTGCTTAAATTGTCTTGATGAACTTATACATATCTTATTCATACTATATATGTTAGCAGTGGGTTGTGAACACACAGGTTGCAAGTCTCTTATGGCGGGAATTGCAACTGAGTGGATTCACGATGCCTTTGCTGTGCGAACATTCTCTTAAGGCTTTTCAATTATTTTAAGACAAACTCTATGAACTCACCAACCATTGTGTTGACACTTTAGCATGTTTGTCTCAGGTCTGTAAGATGATAAGCTGTTGCATGGAGCATAGAGTCACTTGGCATGTTTTGAAGACTTATGCTTTTATCTTTACCATTCGATTTGTCTTAAAACTCTTATGTATTGTATGATGGAACTCAAGTTTGTATTTCGGAATTTATTAATCAAATGGTCACTTTTCAAAACGTCTCATTTAGAGTTCGTTTTCTATACCTTGTTCATTGTATTATGAAGTAGCACCCCTATGACACAGTCTTCCGCTGCGGTATTTTGGGGGTGTTACACTAACAGCCTGTGCTACCTCTAACATGTAAGCATTGAGAGGTGTATTTCTACCAGAAAAATTAACTCCCTTGTGAGACATAAACGTGAACATCTTAGGTGGCATCCTAACAGTGGGTACATAATCCTGAGGTTTTTGGATCCCATCTAATGGATTCTCTAAGAGAAGTTGAATAAATCTAGTATACATCAGAAAAGGTGAACCAGCCTTAATATGTGTGATCATACCATCAAGAATCATGTAAGAAAAGTTGAATGGCTGATTTGTAGCTAACCCAACTAATGCAGAAGCTATAGCATGTCCAAATTGATCCCAAGCAGTACTTTTTGGACTTAAGCAATGAAGTAAAACATGAACAAGATACTTCCAATGTGGACTTACCATTGCTTTCTGAAAAGTTAGCCTGTTCAAAGCACCTTCATACCCAATGTCTCTCAGTGCATTCTAGATATCTTGTTTAGCAAACAAAATAGAGCCTCCTTCATCTTCAAACAACAGAACCTCCCTGATCGTAGCTTTAGTAACACGAATTGCTCTCCCAGCAACTGTGGCATGAATAACATCCTCCCCATCTTCAATCTCAGCCCTTGCCGTGGCCCAAAACTCCTATATCCAAGGTCCAATAATTTCTGGGTTGACTAAGAGTGAGTAACAGATGGTGGTTCCAGTGAGAAAATCAATAATACCATGAAAGTCGATATTCCTCTGTGTTTTCTCAAGGTTTGCAATCATGTTGTGTTTGTTGATGGTAGGTCGATGTGCCATTGTAAGAAGATTTTGAGAGAAGAGGGGTAGTCGTTGATGATATTGGTGGGTTTGTTGAATGAGAATGACGAATGAATACGGGTGTATAAATAAGAAAAATATATGAGTTATAAAGGGATAATATACAAAAAATCACGGTTAGTAAATTATTTTACCGTTATTTTTGGAAGTGATATTCTCCATATCTTTCGAAAGTTTGTTACCCGCAAATTTGACCGCTAGAGCAGTAATCTGACACGTCAGCGTACTTTTCATATCACCAAGCAGTACTTTTCATAGAATATGGAGCAGTACTTTCAGTTGTAAACCCAAGCAGTACGTTGACCAAAGTACTTTCAACCAAAATATCTTGATACTTGACTGTTTGACCAAAATATCTTTGAAAGTCAACCCGAGGTAATTAATACCTTTACAAATTAATTCCCAAAGCTACCAAGGCAAGTAGAATTCAATGAACTTCATTTATTACCTTAACACCTTTTCTTGCCTATAAAAGCAACTTTTCCACCAACATACTTCATTCATCTCTTCTTTCATCAATACTGTCAACATACAAAAACCCTAATTACAACCATGAGTCACTTCCCATTGATATACATATCCACTGACTCAGATGGTTCCACAGACTCAGAGATCAGCTACTATTCTGACTCTGACTTTGAGGATCCAAGATGGATGGGGTACTTTCCTCCTAATGTATCATCCTCATCAATGAGTGTAGCAAACTCTACCATAACGGATGTAGCAAGCACTACCAATCCAAAGCCCAAAAAGAAAAAGTTTGTCCCTGGTTCATCTCTGGCTAATGAAATTCCACATGCTTTGACCCAAGCCCTGGAATCAGCAATACAGAACATGAAGTGGCCTGCTCCAAGAAAAGAGAAACCTCCCAAGCAAGTTCTTGGCCTGGCTTGCCCAAGGAAGCAAGCTTCTTTTGATGACAAAAGAAAGACTGCTCAAAAGGGAAAGCAGAGCTATGAGAGCAAAGGAAAAAGGCCAATGGAGTAGGTGTGTTGGGTAGGATAAGTAGGTTATGTTGTGGTACTTGTCTGTATGTCTTGTAAGTGTCTGTGGTTCAATTCTGTCAGTGTCATGGTGGTCTGTATGTTTTGGAACTGTTTGATGTAACTCACCCTTGAATAATGAATAAAGTACTCTTCTTTTTAAATGATATATGTAGCCACCCCTCAAATAATGACTAACTACTAATGCCTCCCCTCAAAATAGCTTAATTATTAATCATACCAATACTCACAACTAAAAAGATAAATCTTGAAACATCAAAGCCCTTTGTGAGTAGGTCTGCTACATTATCATCAGTATGGACTTTAACCACATTGATAAGCCTATGCTCATGGCAGTCTCTAATAAAATGATGCCTAATCTGAATGTGCTTTGTCTTGGAGTGATAAACTGGATTCTTCACAATACAGATAGTGCTCTCATTATCAATGTTGATAGGAGTATTCTTGAAGTTGAATCCATAATCCAAAAGCTGATTTTGCAACCAAAGTACTTGTGCACAACAACTTGCAGCAGTTACATACTCTGCTTCTGTGGAAGATGTTGCTGCAATTGTTTTCTTTTTGCATTGCCATGAGACTAATCTACTACCAAGGTACACCCTCCAGTTGTGGATCTTCTGTCATAGTTATCTCCAGCATAATCACTATCTGAAAAGGTTTGTAGAAGAAAAGAGGACTCCCTAGGGTACCATAATCCTAGCTTAGGTTGTTGCCTAAGGTATCTGAAAATCCTTTTGACAGCATTCAAGTGTGATACCTTGGGATGAACCTGATGTCTTGCACATAAACACACAGCAAAAGCAATGTCAGGCCTAGATGCAGTTAAATACATGAGACATCCAACCATCGACCTGTATAATTTGACATCAACTTCTTCTCCTTCTTCATCTTTTCCCAAAGGTTTGCTAGTATCCACAGGTGTAGATGTAGGCTTGACAGTTGTGAAATTGAATCTCTTAAGAATATTTGCAACATACTTATCTTGACAAATATAGATTCCACTGCTTGATTGTTGCACTTGAAGTCCCAAGAAGAATGTTAATTCTCCCATTGAACTCATCTGAAATTCCTTTTGCATAA
This sequence comes from Artemisia argyi, assembly GCA_030686995.1. Lineage (NCBI taxonomy): Eukaryota > Viridiplantae > Streptophyta > Magnoliopsida > Asterales > Asteraceae > Artemisia > Artemisia argyi. Next base: position 71,287,584 of record CM060689.1, read on the forward strand.
GATCTTCAAATTCCTTCACCACAGATTGCTTAGTAGCACCAAAAATAATATCATCCACATAAACTTGGACAAGCATGATATCCTTCTTCTCTCTTTTGATGAACAAAGTCTTGTCAATAGCTCCTCTCCTATAACCATGCTGTAATAAGAAATTTGAGAGTCTTTCATACCATGCTCTTGGAGCTTGATGAAGGCCATATAGAGCCTTGATAACCTTGTAGACTTTGTTTGGGTGTGCAGGATCTTCAAAACCAGGAGGCTGTTTGACATAAACTTCTTCTGTGATAGTGCCATATAGAATGCCACTTTTAACATCCATTTGATATACAGGAAATCCCATATAAGATGCAAAAGCCAAAAATAGCCTTATGGCTTCAATCCTAGCCATAGGAGCAAAGACTTCATCATAGTCTACTCCTTCTTCCTGTCTATATCCTTGAGCAACTAACCTTGATTTATTCTTAATAACATTCCCTTTTTCATCTCTTTTTACCTTGAAGACCCATTTTGTTTCAATTAGTCTCTTACCATCAGGTAAATCATATAATAACCATACTTCTTGAAGTTTAAACTGTAAGAGTTCTTCTTGCATAGCTTCAACCCAACTCTCTTTGGCTAATGCTTGTTTGATATTCTTAGGTTCTTCTTGAGACAGAAAACAAGCAAATAGACACAATTTCTGATCCTTATGATTCAACCTGTTTTGCTTGTAGATAAAGCTAAGTAAAGAAGTATGTTGTTGAGACATATTCTTAGCTTTAGTTCTTGTGAGCACTCCTGAAGCTGAGGGTCCAATTATCTTACTGACAGGATGATCTTTGTGAATTCTTAGAGTAGGAGTTGGTGAGACTTCAAGATTAGCTTCCAAATTAGTTAAATCAGGATCTTCATTAGAATCTGAGAAAATGCCTTCTTTATCCAATTCATCATCAGTGTCTTCTAAAACAAGCTTGTTTGGATCATCATCAGTATCTTCTAAGGTAGGCATGTTTAGATCATTCAAATCACCAGTTTTTATCCAATTTGAAGTATCCAAAGGTTGAAAAGTATTTTCAAATGAACCAGCAGTACTTTGAGGCAAAGTACTGTCAGTGTCTTGAGCCTTCTTCTTTGTTGCTTCATAAGCTCTCCTTTGATCATCTTCAAAGGACTTAGCCATTGTTTCTTGAAAAAGCATCCTACTAAGTTCATCTTGGATGGCTTGGTCTTCATCAGATACTGTGGTTTTTGGTGGAGCAGTACTTTGAGGATCAACAGTACTTTGAGGTTCAACAGTACTTTGAGGCTCAGAAGTACTTTTCTTCTCATCATTGACTTTATCATTAAACTTATCTTCAGATCTAAAATTAACAACATGAACAATGTATTGTGTTTCTTCTTCAGTAGGAGCAGTTTGATTTTCTTCCCTAACAGGTACATAATTCATGGATGAAGACATTAAATCAAGATCAAACATCCAATCAGGACCTTTACCTTTATGATTCTCTTGTTCTTCTAGAAAATCAACATGAAGACATTCCTAAACCTTCTTTGTAGCCCTGTTGTATACTCTGAAACCTTTGCTATTGGTACAATATCCCAATAAGTATCCTTCATCAGATTTCCCATCAAATTTGTACAAATTATCAGCAGTGTTCAAAATAGTCAGGGGACATCCAAAAGGTTTCATAAACTTGATACTAGGTTTCTTTCCCATGAGTAACTCATAAGGTGTCTTCATTTTAGGTTTTGTCACTGTTACTCTATTCAACACATAACAAGCAGCACTTATAGCTTCAGCCCAAAATGGAACAGGTAATTGGGAGTCTGCAAGCATTGTTCTTGCTGCTTCTATCAGAGTTCTATTCTTTCTTTCTGCAACTCCATTTTGCTGAGGAGTTCTGGCAATACTGAATTCTCTTTTAATTCCTTTCTAGGCACAAAAGTCATCCATTAGCTGATTCTTAAACTCTGTCCCATTATCACATCTAATGCTTCTAACCTTGAGTCTTAACTGATTTTCAAGTGTTATTATAAGATCATGAATAGCATCAAAAATTTCATCCTTGAAGCATAAGAAAAAGATCCAACTAAATCTGCTACAGTCATCTGTCGCAACCAAACAGTACTTCTTCTTGTTCAAACTAACAACTGAAACAGGTCCAAACAGATCCATATGCAGCAATTCCAAAGGCTCTCTAATGGTTTTCTCTTCAATCTTCTTACAGGAAGCCTTGTGTTGTTTACCCTTTTTGCAAGCAAGACATGAGTGATCATTCTTGAATGTTTTAGAAGGTAAACCTCTAACTAAGTTTCCTTTGACCAGCTTATTGATGTTCTTGAAATTTACATGCCCCAATCTTCTATGCCATTGATGTGCTTCTTCCATTGTTGCTCTTGCAATCAAGCACGTTGCTCTTTCAGCCGAATTGATGTTCTTCAAGTCTATGCTATACACATCATTAATTCTTGGTGCTCTCAGCATCACCAAGTGTCTATCTTCTAACTTAAAATCAGGAGAAAGTATGAGACATTCTGTGTTAAAGAATAACACAGGATACTTCTTATCACAAATCTGAGAGACTGACAAAAGATTAAATTTAAGCTCCTTCACATATCAAACATTCTCAAAATCAATGTTTCCATACTTGATAGTTCCTTTGCCAGTGATTCTTCCTCCATCAGGATCATTCCCAAATACAACTTTTCCTCCAAAATAAGCTTTAAAATCTGACAAGAGCTCCTTTTCTCCTGTCATACTCCCAGAGCAACCACTATTAACAATAAGATGATCTTTAAGCTCCTCTTCTGGGTTGCCCTGCATACACATGAAAAAGGTTAGTTTCTTTTAGGAACCCAAGCCATTACTGACTTGTCTTCCTCTTGTGGAGTGACATACTCAAATTCTTTGAGTATGTAATCACCACTTTCTTTAAAAGCATGATCAAGAATTAATGTTTTTGTTTCCAAAACTTTTGGTTCATTCTTATCAATTTCCCTTTTTCACTCTTTTCTTCTGAAAGTATTGGTTGTTCCCCAGCAGTAATTTCTTTCTTAACCCATTTAGTTGTAACTTTTGGAGTTGGGTTCTGTGTTCTAGCATCTTTTCTTGTGTTGTAAGGCCTTCTAGGTTTATAGTAATTGAATCTCCTAGTTCTTACACTTGAGTTTCTGCTAGCAGCACCTTGGTTAGTGGACTTACTATCAATACTTTGAGAAGGTACTGTGGGTCTGGAGAATGATCTTTTCTGGTGAGGGTACCTATAGTCTTTTGAAAAATTACTATGGTTAACCCTATTTGTGTAATTCCAAACTGGTTTGTTATCCCTTGGCTTATTCTCTCTGTGACTTTGATTTGTAGATCTGGTCTTTGGATATTTACTTAAGTATTCTGAATGATAATCACAGTCCTTAATCAAATGATGAGGACTATAACATACATAACAGACCTTTGGACCAACATTCCCAAATCCCTTTCCAAAAGGTTTTCTAAAATTAGTAGTATTTTGAAGATATTTTCTTGGAGGTACTGCTGAGTGATCAGCAGTACTTTGGAAAGTGTTTGAAGGTACTGCTTGTTTTGAAAACTTTTTCTCATCAACCCTTGGTGCTTCAATAGATTCTCCTAAAGTTTCAGGATTTGATTGACCTTTAAGCTTTTTCCTAAACTCTAGGTTATCTACCCCATAACAAGAGACATCTTTTCTTGGTGGTTGAAAACTACCTGGGGGATTAGGAATTGCATGGTATCCCTTGTCATTCATATATTCAGGAGGTGTTGGACTAGGGGATTCCTCATCACTAAAAGTGTTTTTATCCAAACTTATGAACTCTTCATCACTAGTTGAGGTATCTACTATAAGATTTAGTTCCTTACTCTTAACTGGAATACTTTCTGTGCTATTATCATAACCTAGGCCAGTTTTAATGTTTGTTGTTCTTTGTTTTTCAACAAATTAAACATGTGATAGACCAGATTCATTCCAAACAACAAGTTTTTCTAACATCTTATCTCTCTCATTAGTAACTTTCTCTAGTTCAGACACCTTACATCCTAGTTTCCATTCACTCAATTTTACTTGATACTCTTGTTGCTTATATCTTTGAGCCCATGCTACTTCATTGTTTTCATGAGTTATTATTTTGGCTTCCATTGACTCTAAATTCAATTGGTAGCCAGCTATCTCAGACCTAGCCCTTTGAAATTTATCTCTTTCAGCTACATATTCACTAAGTAATTTTTGATACATATCATTGCACTTAGAGCATACCTCAGAGATAGTGGATGAACTTGGTGAAGTAGCTACCATAGCAAGCTGAACAGGATCTTCTTCAAACTCCATGCTCTAATCAAAGCTTCCTAGACCATCTCTTGACTCCAAGGCAGCATATCCAGGCTCTTCATCAAAAGTTGTGCTCCAATCTTCCAATGCAACCATTGAGTAGGTTACAGGTTCATCATCAAACTCATTGGACCAATCAATCTCTGATAGATTCTCTTGAGCAACCAAAGCTTTTGGTTTTGGTTCAGTAATAGGAACCTCTTTTCTTTCAGTCTTGGGTTGTTCAATCATCTTGTTTGCTTGATACTTTGCAAATTTGCATTCCCTTGCAAAGTGACTAGTCCTTTGACAATTGAAGCACTCAATTTTGGACTTATCAAATGTTATTCCCTGCTTAGCTGTGAAATTAATGCCTCTTCTTGTTTTATTCATAAACTTCTTGATACTTGCAGTGATCATGGCAACTTGCCATCTGATATCAATCTCTTCCATAGCATCATCATCTATTTGCAAGACATCTTCTTGATAGGTTACAGGTAGAGATGCTTGTTGAGCAAAGAATGAACATAGAACATCATCTGAGGTGGGGGTGTTTGATTGTGATGAAGTGGTAGTGACCATAGTTGTAAATGGAAGTTGAGTTTCAGTCACAGTACTTTGGACAGGATAAGCAGTACCTTTATTGGAAGTACTGCTTCTGTTTTCAGAAGATACAAAAGCAATGTTTTGGGGTTTCTGATGTGTGCTTGAACCTGTAGTACCATTCATCTCATGCTCATACACCTTCAGATTGTTGTAGAGATCATCAAAGTCCATTGTGTCCAAACCTAGTTGTCCTCTGATCATAGTAGCAACTACATGCCATGCTGATGGCAAGCTTCTCAAGAACTTCAAGTTAGCATCTTCAACTGATGCCTCAGCTCCATATAGTTCTAACATACTTAGAAGATTTTGGAATCTTTCATAAGCAGAATCAAGACCTTATCTTTCACCAACAGCGAAAGTTTCAAATTATTGCTTCAACAGGTTCCTGTGCATCTTCTTGGAAGCATCATTACCTCCAAACTTTTTCTTAATTGCAGCCCATAGTTGTTTTGCATCCTGAGGATCATGAAACTTCAATAAGTGTCCATCAGGAATAGCAGACAGTAATATGTTGAGAGCTTTGTGTTGATTTCTCTTTGTAGCAGCTGGGATGGTTGGCTTAGGTGGTTTAGGTTGTCCTGGGAGCTCTACTGGTTCTTCAAGTACCATATTGCCATTGACAATCACATCCCATAAAGCATGGTCTGTGATGGCAATGTACTGCCTCATCTTCATGGTCCATAAGTCATATTATCCCTTCTTGACAACAGGAATTCTAACAGCAGTGATGGATGGAGCAGGTGCAGCCTCTGTTGACATCTTGAAGGGTTTGTAGTAGAATCGGTTTAAGAGATTATCTTCTTAATCAGAGTTTCCAACACAAGCTCTGATATCACTTGTTGGATCGATATACTTTGATCAAACTACTTTGTAGCTTGTAAGGGTTTAATAATATTAAGTAAACTCAACACTATTAATATTGAAACACTGTTTGACCTTGTAAAGTATGCGGAATCTACTAACACAAAGCTTAAGAAGAACTTTTATATTAAACCAAACTTGAACCTGCTTTGTTACACAGATTCACTAACAATCCCTAACTATTATCGACTTTATAAAGCTCTAAAAACTCTTAGAACTTTGACTAAAACATATATCGACTAATACCTCTTAAGGCTCCTTATATAGATAACCTTAAGTCGGTTTACATCATCTACTTGAACGACAAGTAATTATCCCTAACTAATTCTAGAATATTCATACAATATTACATATTAATCCTTTAATCAATTTTGCAATTAAGTCCTTATACTCTTCGAAGTACTTTGAATAATCTTCAATATGCAGCAGTACTTTGACTTTGATCTCCAAGCAGCACCTTGACACAGCAGTTATTTTGAAATACAGAAGTACCTTGAACTTTAATATCCCAACAGGATTCCTCTGCCTTTTTATTGGCTTTGGATTATTATTATTGATATTCATAATCATATGCCAAACCCCGAGTCCTACGGCCTTTACTAAGATCACAACATCGGCTGCGAACCGGCAAGATGCAATAGTCTATTTCACCGTAACACTGGCAGTACCCCTATGTGTACCAAACCCCCATATGCAGAGATTTTGTTGGGAACGAGAAAAAACTAAGTATTGCCCAAACCCCATACACTTAATTAATCCTAGAGATCTATTTTTATTGGTGTGCAATCTTGTGGGAACAATGAGGTCACAAGTACCTTTCGTGGGCTCTAAAGAGATCCAACTACTTCACGTTTAGCACGAAACTTCTAAATAAACTCTATCATTCCTCAATCTCCGCAAATTTAAAATCCCAAGTAATGAGATCCGCGGATGCTTAGCCATAATCTTTAGATTATTTTGGTTAAGGGGGACGAGCTAGGGCTCAACACGCCCGGTCAAGTCGAAACATTTATTTCTACTCTCTCCGGTAGGAAAGTCAAAACAAGGTGTCAAATCCTATTATTGCTTCATATATCATTTTTTTTAATCCATAAAAAGGTGACAAAAATTTTAAATTTTTGTTGGAAAAACGGAGTTCCGTAAGTTAACAGCTTAGACGAAGGTGCAAGGTCAAATCGAATCGAAGATGCACCCCCCCCCCCCCCCAGACTAAAGTGAAACATTGTCCTCAATGTTTTAAGGGTACGGGTAGTGTGACGTAAAATCTAAGGCCGTTTATTAAGTATGCCAAGAGATAGACGTTAGTCGATAAGATTTTAAATATGGTGAATTTCCAAAAGAGCAGCGAAGAATGAGACTCGAGTGGAGAGAACGACAAAACACGAGCACAAGAGTCCTCAATCTTCGGGGAAATTCCTGAACATTCACAAACAACCACTAAAACACGAGTTTGGAAAGGGTCGCCCCCCTCACGTCACGTTACTTAAGAAAATAGAAAATAAAGAAAATGAAAATGGATAAGCATGGGGTGCCTCCCACGAAGCGCTTGTTTTTGATTACCGAGTCACATGAGCTTGACTCGATCCCCGAATTTAGTTATCCTTAGGGAAAGTTTGGAGATCCGGGACAACCATGGGTGGTATGTCCCCTCCGAAGTAATGTTTGAGACGATGACCATTCACCTTAAAGTTGGGACCATTAGATTGAGCTAGCTCAACGGTTCCATAAGGAAATACTTGGGTAATGGTGACTGGTCCAGACCAACGGGTTTTTAACTTGCCCGAGAAAATTTTCAATCGAGAATTGAAAAGAAGGACTCGATCACCAACGTTGAAAACGCGATCTTTAATCTTAGCATCATGAATCCTCTTTGTCTTCTCTTTGTAGATCAAAGAATTCTCAGAGGCTTGATCACGAAGCTCGACTAATTCATTCAATTGAACTTTACGATGATCACCCGCGGTTTATAGGTCAAAATTAGCATGTTTCAAGGCCCAGTAGGCCTTGTGCTTAAGTTCAAAGGGCAAATGGCAGGCCTTCCCGTAAACCAGCTTGTAAGGAGTGCACCCAATAGGTGTTTTGTAAGCTGTACGGAAAGCCCATAGTGCATCATCTAACTTATCAGCCCATGAAACACGATATTCACCTACGGTCCTCTCTAAGATTCGTTTCAAGCCACGATTGGAGACCTCAACTTGACCACTTGTCTGTGGATGATATGCCATAGAAAGATGATGTGTGACACCATATTTGAGCATAACTTTAGCGAATTGGTCGTTACAGAAATGGGTCCCATGATCACTTATAATAGCACGAGGTGCACCAAATCGGGCGAAGAGACTTTTAAGAAATTTGACTACAACTCGGGCGTCATTGGTGGGTAACGCCTTCGCTTCAACCCATTTAGACAAGTAATCGATGGCCACGAGTATATATTTGTTACCACGAGAAGACGGGAATGGACCCATGAAATCGATACCCCAGACGTCAAAAATTTCACAGACTTGGATAGCATTTTGAGGCATCTCGTCTCTCTGAGAAATTTTTCCTTGACGCTGGCAAGAATCACATGATTTAACCAACTCATGGGCATCTCGGTAAATCGTCGGCTGATGCGTGGGAATTGCACCAGGCTTTACCTCTCAAGGGATCTTGAGAAGCTTACAACCCCCACTAGGCAGTGTACCTGATCGTTGTAGTATAGTATAGTGACAAGTACCGGGGGATTGATCGTTCAGCTAGGAATAGTGTCGCTAGGATTAGAAAACCTAAATACTAGTTCTAGAGATGGGGGATGATTCTTTTTGTGTTTTTATATTTTTATGAAAGCAAGTAAAAATCTCGGGTTTGAAGGATATGGGCGGAATTAGTTGCTAGTCAACTAACCCAATACTAAGATGCAATCAAAATAAAATACTAAAAATGAAAATAAACTAATTTAAACTAAGGTTGTGAACAATAAGTGGATAAATGTGTTTACTTAGATTTCACTACTCCCTAGATATCTTTTACACGTTAATTACTTGTTATAGTTGCGTGGATGACGGATTGTATTCCTTAATACCATTCATGGGGTGGCGTACTTACTTCCCCAATCCTATGAATGCCTACTTCACTCCTATGTCGAGCCTGCAAGAAGCTCCTAACATGGGATCATTAGAATTTACTCATGCATTAAATACAACCAATAACACCTAGTACACATCGGTTCATGTTTCCTAAGACGTTCAAGCATGTTACCATTTGGAGATCTGCCAGTTTTCTTAAGCCTAACATTGAAATCATTCATCCAATACAATCATAAACAAGTAATCAATACATAATCAACATCTAGGTTTCATTAGATCTAAGCAAACACAAGATAAATCTAGCCTAGCATGGTGGAATTAAGACAAGCACAAGATATAGACAACCAACACATAGACATATTGATTGAATTAAGAAAAGACTTATCTTAATAACACATGTAAAGATTCAAGGGTTGAAAACCCTTGAAAAGCTGTAAAATTCGTATATGGTTCGGCCTTAGGGTTTCTCCAAACTTATTCCTCTCAATGAACGAAAATTAGAAAACTATATATAGATATTAGAGGCTGACGGCGTCAAGAAAAAATGGGTGACGCTGTCATCTCGCCACCAAAATAATCCTCGGACTGCCTTGATCTACATCTGACGTCGTCATGTTGTCCATTTTTGCAGGCCGTCACACTTTTAACTCTTGACGCTCTACTTGTGACGCCTTCATTTCTGTACTGGGTCGTCATGGTATTTACTCTTGACGCCGTCAGGAAAGTCTTCTTGACGCCGTTACACACTGTTCCCAACTTGGAAAATTAAGTCTTTTGCGTTTTCTTCACTTTTATGCTCCAAAAACGTCCGAATTGCTTCCTTTTCCAGATTTCACTCCCAAAGTACCTAAAATCACAAAAGGAACGATTTAGGGCAATATTTGATCAAATAAATTCAATTCTGTGCTTAAATGACCCCCTAAAAACGGATCATTTTTCGCCTCATCATATACCCTTACACTTGAGATTTGCTTGTCCTCAAGCAAATGCGCTTTTATTCTGATCAAAAGACAAGTTAGGGGTCATTTAACACTAATATAAAAGTAATTACAACAAATAATCGTTCCACTAAAGACCAATAGACAAGCACGGAGGTCATATACTAGCACCTCACAAATAGTGTTTAGATACTCACATCTCTCGGGTGTAATAAAGTATAAATTACAATATGGAAACGGAAGATATCTCTCACTACCTGTCATAGCAAAATAGATTACCATAGGCTTGGGAAAGGATCAAACCTCCACCACATGGTGTAAGCACCAAGGATAAACTATCAAAGAGGTCTTTTAAAGGGTTGTAACGTTAGGTGTAGAGATATGAAATACACGGTTTTGTTGGATACAGGCAGTCTTTACTGGTGGCGAGTTAACAATCTTGGTTAATTACATGTAGAATGTGGCATTGCTAAGCCAAGACTAGACTCGACTTAAGCTAATAAATGAAAAATAACCAAAAACATAAAATGAACATAAAATAAAAACGGATGTTTTTTTCTCTTTTTCTTTTTTCTATTTTTTTATTTTTTATTTTTTATTTATTTATTTATTTTTTGCATACACTCTTACCCTACCATCCAAAATAATACATCATAGGGAATGGAAATTCCCCTTACACTTGAATTTTTACATACTTTACAATAACTAATCTAATGACTCGAATCAAGATAATCAAAACACTTGGAGCACTTTTAAGATTAACGCACATACGGGGGTAATAAATGATGTTCTTCCCCATTACTCCATAAATAAGTACTTTACCCATGAGTCCCAATCGTCCCAAAACAATATGTACAAGGATATGACTCGACTTAGCAACCATGTAATCAATTAGATAATTAACTTAGGGTTTAACAAATAACAATAATGCACTAAAGATGAGTGCATACACGGAAGGCTAAGGCGATTTGGGTGTACATTTTAGTGGGGTGTAACAAATTCTTCCTTTAAGTAAAATGCTTAAAGTTAGAAACGAAAGGATAGACTCTGAGGGGTGTACTAGGGGTTTCGTGTACTAAAAATGAGTACAACGCTAAGGGTGTGGGAAAAATCAATTGACTTAACTAGCCAAGTAATATGACTTAAATGGTCAAGTAATTATAATACGGGTGTAACACAAGGGTGATCCTAATGCCTCTTATCATGTAGTAAATCCTAATACACGAATGTAGTCTCACTAGCGGTCTCGGGATGCATCACTAACGCAAGTTCTAGAATCTAAATGCTACCGGTACACTCATAAGCACTAATAGTAAATGCTTTTCCTATCAAATCTAAAGGCGAACCTCACATATTTGGTGGAAAATTTTTCTAAAAGTACGGTTATGTGCTAGTCATACAATCTCTTATCCATGAGACGCTTGCTATGGCTAAAGTTTCACTCCTAAATGTTGTAAAAAAATTTAAATTTGGCGCTAAAATTGCACTAACAAGTATTTCTCATAGTTTTATTACACATCTACCATCAAACAAACAAACTCAAGCGAAAGTGTATTTGTAAGGTATCATCATTTTACCCTCCCCTTACACTTAGGATGAACATTGTCCCCAATGTTCAAGTAAAGAATGTAAAAGTGAAATAAATAAAACGAATGAAATCAAATACTCCCCTGATTCGCTCGGTATGGATAATAAGGTGGCCAAGTTAGATCTTCCTCCAAGAAAATTGATACGTGGGAATCGCACCAGGCTTTACCTCTCAAGGGATCTTGAGAAGCTTACAACCCCCACCAGGCAGTGTACCTGATTGTTGTAGTATAGTATAGTGACAAGTACCGGGGGATTGATTGTTCAGCTTAGGAATAGTGTCGCTAGGATTAGAAAGCCTAAATACTAGTTCTAAAGGTAAGGAATGATTATTTTTGTATTTTTATATTTTTTAGAAAGCGATTAAAATCTCGGGGTTTGAAGGATTTGGGCGGAATTAGTTGCTAATCAACTAACCCAATACTAAGATGCAATCAAAATAAAATACAAGAAATGAAAATAAACTAATTATACTAAGGTTGTGAGCAGTAAGTGGAGAAAATGTGTTTACTTAGATTTCACTAATCCCTAGACATCTTTTACATGTTAATTACTTGTTATAATTGCATGGATGACGGATCGTATTCGTTACTACCATTCATGGGGTAGCACACATAACTCCCCAATTCTATCAGCTCTTATCTCCTCCTACACCATGCCCAGCACAACTATAGGGATTGTAAACAGTGGCTCATGCATTAAATACAACCAATAAAGACCTAGTGCGCGTCGGTTCATGTTTCTTAAGATGTTCAAGCATGTTACCAAGTGGAGATCTGCCAGTTTTCTTAAGCCTAACATATAAATCATTCATCCAAGACAAGAATAAACAAGTAATCAACACATAATTAACATCTAGGTTTCATTAGATCTAAGCAAACACAAGATAGATCTAGCCTAGCATGATGGAATTAAGATAAGAACAAGATATAGACAACCAACACATAGACATATTGATTGAATTAAAAGAACACTTATCTCAATTACAATGAAAGGTATCAAGGGTTTGGAACCCTTGAAAAACCTGTAAAAGTTGCACCAAAATCGTACTTAGGGTTTCTCCAAAACTTCTCTCTTTTTTAATGTGAAAATTAGAGAACTATATATAGAAAAATGGGTCTGACGGCATCAAGACCAACATTGTGACGCCGTCACCTCGCCGCCAAAACTATTCTCGGACTGCTTTAATCTACATTTGACGCCGTCAAGACTTAATCATTTCCAGGCCGTCATGACTTTTTACTCTTGACGCCCTACCTTCGTGACGCCGTCAAATCTGTACTGGGTCGTCATGGACTTCTGCTCTTGACGCCGTCAGAGAATTACTCTTGACGCCGTCACCTACTGTTCCCAGCATGGAAAATTAAGACTTTGGCGTTTTCTTCATTTTTATGCTCCAAAAACGTTCGAATTGCTTCCTTTTCCAGATTTCTCTCCCAAAGTACCTAAAATCACAAAAGGAACGATTTAGGGCAATATTTGATCAAATAAATTCGGATTCGGGCTTAAATGACCCCCTAAAAATGGATCATTTTTCGCCTCATCATATACCCTTACACTTGAGATTTGCTTGTCCTCAAGCAAATGCGCTTTTATTCTACTCAAAAGACAAGTTAGGGGTCATTTAACACTAATATAAAAGTAATTACAACAAATAATTGTTCCACTAAAGACCAAAGACAAGCACGGAGGTCATACACAAGCACCTCACAAATACTGTTTAGATACTCACATCTCTCGGGTGTAATAAAGTATAAATTACAATATGGAAACGGAAGATATCTCTCACTACCTGTCATAGCAAAATAGATTACCATAGGCTTGGGAAAGGATCAAACCTCCACCACATGGCGTAAGCACCTTGGATAAACTATCAAAGAGGTCTTTTAAAGGGTTGTAACGTTAGGTGTAGGGATATGAAATACACGGTTTTGTTGGATAAAGGAAGTTTTTACTGGTGGCGAGTTAACAATCTTAGTTAATTACATGTACAATATGGCGTTGCTAAGCCAAGACTAGACTCGACTTAAGCTAATAGATGAAAAATAAAAAAAAAAAAAAAAAAAAAAAAAAAAAAACATAAAATAAACATAGAATGAAAAGGGATGGTAGTCCGTATGTTTTTTCTCTTTTTCCATTTTCGATTTTTTTTTTTTTTTTTTTTTTTTTTTTTTTTTTTTTGCATACATTCTTACCCTACCATCCAAAATAATACATCATAGGGGATGAACATTCCCCTTACACTTGAATCTTTACATACTTTACAATAAACTAATCTAATGACTCGAATTAAGATAATCAAAATACTTGGAGTACTTTTAAGATTAACGTACATATGGGGGTGAAATATGATTTTCTTCCCCATTACTCCATAAAATAAGTACTTACCCATGAGTCCCAATCGTCCCAAAACAATATGTACAAGGATATGACTCGACTTAGCAACCATGTAATCAATTAGATAGTTAACTTAGGGTTTAACAAATAACAATAATGCACTAAAAATGAGCGCATACACGGAAGGCTAAGGCGATTTGGTTGTACATTTAAGTGGGGTGTAACAAATTCTTCCTTTAAGTAAGATGCTTAAAGTTAGAAACGAAAAGATAGGCTTGGAGGGGTGTACTAGGGGTTTCGTGTACTAAAAATGAGTACAACGCTAAGGGTGTGGGAAAAATTAGTTGACTTAACTAGCCAAGTAATATGACTTAAATGGTCAAGTAATTATAATACGGGTTTAACACAAGGGTGATCCTAATGCCTCTTATCATGTAGTAAATCCTACTACACGAATGTAGTCTCACTAGCGGTCTCGGGATGCATCACTAACGCAAGTTCTAGAATCTAAATGCTACCGGTACACTCATAAGCACTAATAGTAAATGCTTTTCCTATCAAATCTAAAGGCGAACCTCACATATTTGGGTGGAAAATTTTTCTGAATATACGGTTATGTGCTAGTCATACAATCTCCTATCCATGAGATGCTTGCTATGGCTAAAGTTTCACTCCTAAATGTTGTAAAAAATTTTAAATTTGGTGCTAAAATTGCACTAACAAGTATTTCTCATAGTTTTATTACACATCTACCATTAAACAAAACAAACTCAAGCGAAAGTGCATATGTAAGGTATCATCTTTTTACCCTCCCCTTACACTTAAGATGAACATTGTCCCCAATGTTCAAGTAAAAAATGTAAAAGTGAAAAAGTAAAGAGAATGAAATCAAATACTCCCCTGATTCGCTCGGTATGGATAATAGGGTGGCCAGGTTAAATCTTCCTCCAAGAAAATGAACAATCAAAGCTTCCCTTCCAGAATATAAATCATCTTCTTGTCATACATAACCTGTAAAACCTGATAAAATAGACAAGACAACCTCGCGTAAAATTGGCGGCATCCTATATAAGTTACTAAATCCTAGAAAACAAGATAAGATATAATGCTTGTGGAATGAAGTTTGCAGATCTCCTGGAGATTATAAAACTTAATAATTCACAAAAACCATAAGACTCCGTTAGAAAAACAAAACCGGTAAAATTTCCAGGTTTTTACACGTGGCGTCGTCAAGAGTAAACTTGTGACGCCGTCAGAAGTGATCTGCAGAAATTCTTATGTTAAGTTTCCGGAAAATTTCTGGAAAAACTTGGTCCTACTTCCTGGAAAATCCTGCAAAACATCATTATGACTCGATACAAGCATTTGACTCTAACAAGTACTAATACACATGTCCACTTAATATTGTTGTGGTTCATGCTCAATTTCGTTCTTATAAACAAATTTGGATCTCCCTTACACTTATTTTTTGCAAAATACCTTTATATGCAATTAAGACGAAGTTAAAAACAAAATAAAGCATTTTCACAATTTACTTTGAAACATGAGCCACAAACAATAAAAATAAAACATGCATACGGAAACAAATAAAATCAAACAAACAAACAAACAAACATACAAACAAACAAACAAATAAAAACACACAAAACATGGGTTGCCTCCCAAGAAGCGCTTTTCTTTATTTACGAGTCTTGTAGCTAGACTCAAGGTCATGGGTTACTACGTGATCTCATCATTGGTTCCACTCTCTGATTGTAGATATTCCTTGTAGAAACCAATCACCTTTTTCTCAACCGCCCCCATAATCATTTGGGCAAATTCTTTATCGACTTTATACCTTGGTCCAAGAGCCAAGCAATCTTTGTAATAAAGACTCCTTTTTTGCCATACATAATCCATGCCCTTTTTCTTATCCTCCTCATTAGTATCCTCAAAAGCACCAACGTTGTCCTTATCAAAACGGGATATAAAGCGAAATTCTTTCATCCTATTAGGCATCCTATAAATGATACTATCGGTGTTACTTACAAATCGGATCGTTCCTTCTATCTCATCATATTCCAACTTAGACTCCTCAACAAATGGTTTGCCAAACACAACATTGGATAATCGACAATCAATAACATTAGCAAGATCTTCCACAATCATAAAGTCGGTGACAAAAGTGAAATTACCAACAAAGACATGTAAACCTTTAACTCTCCCGACAAAGTTACAAACTCCACCGGGGTATTTGGGATCTCTTCTAGGTTCAAGTCTTGTTTTCACTATATCATTATAAACAGTTGAGGACATAATGTTGATTGGAGATTTAAAGTCAATGTAAGCATTGCTAATGTGCCTATACCCAATCATACATGGTATCTTAGCATTCTTAGGATCGCCTCTCTTGATCTTAGGTTCAATTATGGTGAAAGGAGATCGTGGGTTATCAATAAGATTATTATAATATGCAATCTCCTCCTTAGTGGGGTATAGATTAAAATAGTCATTAAGCTTCGGATCTACTTCCCCCTTTTCAAGTCCCTCAATAGCATTCACAAAGTCGTTAGGCCCTAGGTCCTCATTTGAATACAAGGCGGTCGCTAGGTCACTAAATGCATGTTCGAGCTCAACCTTAATCAAACTATTAAGCTCCCTAAGTTCCCTAATCTCACTCTCAATTTGTTCACGTAACAAAGCCACTTCTCTAGGGGAAAGGGGTGGATTCGCGTTTTCCATAATGGTCAACGGAATAGTCAATGAATTTGATTTACTAACAAAGGCACAAAGAAAAAGATAGACTAAAGAAACCTAAAAATAAAAATAAAATCTTACTAGAAACGAATCTAGCAAGTAGACCTAATAAAAAGAAATTCTAACCTAGACAATAACTATTCCCCGGGCTGCGGCGCCAAAAACTTGATACGTGGGAATCGCACCAGGCTTTACCTCTCAAGGGATCTTGAGAAGCTTACAACCCCCACCAGGCAGTGTACCTGATCGTTGTAGTATAGTATAGTGACAAGTACCAGGGGATTGATCGTTCAGCTTAGGAATAGTGTCGCTAGGATTAGAAAGCCTAAATACTAGTTCTAAAGGTGAGGGATGATTATTTTTGTATTTTTATATTTTTTAGAAAGCGATTAAAATCTCGGGGTTTGAAGGATTTGGGCGGAATTAGTTGCTAATCAACTAACCCAATACTAAGATGCAATCAAAATAAAATACAAGAAATGAAAATAAACTAATTATACTAAGGTTGTGAGCAGGAAGTGGAGAAAATGTGTTTACTTAGATTTCACTACTCTGTAGACATCTTTTACATGTTAATTACTTGTTATAATTGCATGGATGACGGATCGTATTCCTTAATACCATTCATGGGGTGGCACACATAACTCCCCAATTCTATGAGCTCTTATCTACTCCTACACCATGCCCAGCACAACTATAGGGATTGTAAACAGTGGCTCATGCATTAAATACAACAAATAAAAACCTAGTGCGCGTCGGTTCATGTTTCTTAAGACGTTCAAGCCTGTTACCAAGTGGAGATCTGCCAGTTTTCTTAAGCCTAACATATAAATCATTCATCCAAGACAAGAATAAACAAGTAATCAACACATAATTAACATCTAGGTTTCATTAGATCTAAGCAAACACAAGATAGATCTAGCCTAGCATGATGGAATTAAGATAAGAACAAGATATAGACAACCAACACATAGACATATTGATTGAATTAAAAGAACACTTATCTCAATTACAATGAAAGGTATCAAGGGTTTGGAACCATTGAAAAACCTGTAAAAGTTGCATCAAAATCGTACTTAGGGTTTCTTCAAAACTTCTCTCTTTTTTAATGTAAAAATTAGAAAACTATATATAGAAAAATGGGTCTGACGGCGTCAAGACCAACATTGTGACGCCGTCACCTCGCCGCCAAAACTATTCTCGGACTGCCTTGATCTACATTTGACGCCGTCAAGACTTAATCATTTCCAGGCCGTCATGACTTTTTACTCTTGACGCCCTACCTTCGTGACGCCGTCAAATCTGTACTGGGTCGTCATGGACTTCTGCTCTTGAAGCCGTCAGAGAATTACTCTTGACGCCGTCACCTACTGTTCCCAGCATGGAAAATTAAGACTTTGGCATTTTCTTCATTTTTATGCTCCAAAAACGTCCGAATTGCTTCCTTTTCCAGATTTCTCTCCCAAAGTACCTAAAATCACAAAAGGAACGATTTAGGGCAATATTTGATGAAATAAATTCGGATTCGGGCTTAAATGACCCCCTAAAAACAGATCATTTTTTGCCTCATCAAAAATGAACAATCAAAGCTTCCCTTCCAGAAAAATAAATCATCTTCTTGTCATACATAACCTGTAAATCCTGAGAAAACAGACAAAGCAACCTCGCATAAAATCGGCGGCAATCTACATAAGTTACTAAATCCTAGAAAACAAAATAAGATATAATGCTTGTGGAATGAAGTTTGCAGATTTCCTGGAGATTATAAAACTTAATAATTCAACAAAAAATTTAAGAATCCGTTAGAAAAACAAAACTGGTAAAATTTCCAGATTTTTACACGTGACGCCGTCAAGAGCAAGCTCATGACGCCGTCAGAAGTGACCTGCAGAAAATCTTGTGTTAAGTTTCCGGAAAATTTCTGGAAAAACTTGGTCCTACTTCCTGGAAAATCCTGTGAAACTTCATTATGACTCAATACAAGCATTTGACTCTAACAAATACGAATATACATGTTCACTTAATATTGTGGAGAATCATGATCGGTTTGTTTCTTAAAAACACATTTGGTGTTTCCCCTTACACTTATCTTTTGCAAAAATACCTTTTGGTGAAGTTAAGAATAGGCCAAAACAACAAATCAAAGTATTTCCACTATTTAGTTTAGAAACATGATCTACCAACAATAAAAATAAAGCATGCATACGGAAGCAAATAACAAACAAACAAAATAAAATCACACAAAGCATGGGTGGTTGCCTCCCAAGAAGCGCTTTTCTTTATTTACGAGTCTTGTAGCTAGACTCAAAGTCATGGGTTACTACGTGACCTCATCCCTTGAGATGATGTACCCCATGTAGTTGCGATCATTACTATTGTGGTGGTAGTGCCTCAATCTGTCGATAGTTGCAATCACCTCTCCACCTACTTTACTACTCAGGGTAGTCATCCCATCTTGGCTCATGCTTTCAATTGTGAAAGGCCCATACTACCAAGGACTTGGTTTATCGGGTGGTATTGTTGTTTCCAAGTGTCTTAACAGTACCAAGTTCCCTTCCTCGAATGGTACATGACTTTCTGCTGGTCGATTATGTTCGAACTCGACATGAACTTTATTGCTTTTACTTCTTTCATATTTAGCCTCCTAGTAGCTTTTGATTCTTGCCTCCCATGCAAGAATTTTATTCTGAACACGAATGGGTGTCGTGTCAATGTTGTTTTTGAGCTTGCTCCAACTCAAATTCTCATGCCCACTTCACGGGGTCATGGGGAAGCTAATCTTTCTTTTTCCAGATTTAAGCTTAATTTTCCTGCCTTCATATTTAATGACAGCCCTAGCGGTGGCAAGGAATGGTGCCCCAAGGATTACTGGCATGCATCCATCTCCCTTATCATCGATGATCATAAAATCAACGGGATACATGAATCCTGCGACATTAACTAATATATCTTCTGCAATTCCTAGAGGGTATACGTACGATTGTCCAGCGAGGGATAACCTAACACGAGTGGGGGCTGGCATTTTTGACGTTAGTTGGATGTAAATAGTTAGGGGCATAAGATTTACTTCCGATCCTTGGTCGGTGAAAGCAGTAAGATACTTCAATTCCCCGATGCTAGTTGGTATCTCAAAGTTCCCACACGCTATCTGCTTAGTAGCCACTTTTTGTACCAATAGCCTCTCAAATATTGACCTCCCCAGGTAACGTATCATACTCATCTTTTCCCCCTTCCTCTTTCTCAGAACCCTGTTTGGAAGGTTGGTTACGCCCGTCACCCTTTATCCAATTTGTTATAGTGTTTTCGTTTATATCATGTTTCAGGTAGTAATTCAAGGGTTGGGATTTGGATGGCTCATCTAAGGTTTGTTTAGTAGGGGCTTCTACCTTCTCATTATCCTTGTGGACAATTGTGATGGAATTAACAAATTGGGTAGTGGGGGTGACGCTTTCTTTCCATAGTAGCATTCTTTCGGGGGTTCTCTGGTTGGCATACTCCTCCAATAGACTCATCATCTCATTCATTTTCTCTTGCATCTCCTCTTTTTGCTTATAAACTGCTTCCTCAAATCTAGCAAGCCGATCTGAATGAGTTGCCATATATTCTCTCATTCTAGCTTCAAACTCCGAGCTAAGCTCCTCGGGAGGGGAATAAGGTGGGGCATAGTTTTGAAAAGTCTCGACATTTTCTCTAGAGGGTGACTCTGATAATGGTCTTGAAGTCGGTTTCGAGACAGAATTGACAGTAGCCCGTCTAGGACTTAAAGGTCTCCTTTTCCTTTCCTCAAAATAGTCAACTTTTGCCTCGAGTTTGCATAGGAGTTCATCGGGGATTTTGGTGCTCCCTCCAGATGTTGAGACTGCATTGATGGCCGCTTTTATCATATGATTAAACTCCCACATCTCTTGATTATCAGCGGCAAGCTCCTCAATAATTGCCCAGGACTCCTCGGCGTTCTTATCACGCAGTTTGCCTCCCGCGGCCCTATCAATTAAATGTTTAGTGTGATAGTCAACATGGTCGTAGAAAATCTGAACTAATAACCAAAGGTTTATACCATGATGAGGGACCTTATGGAGGAGATCCTTAAAACGAGCCCATGCTTCGTAGAAAGTTTCACCCTGATGTTGTTCAAACATCAAAATGTCATTTCTAAGCATTGCAGTCTTCCCCGGTGGGATGAATTGAGTAAGGAAGCGATTGGTGAGATTATCCCATGTGGTGATGGATCCCGCGGGTAAACGCTCAAGCCATTGACTAGCTTGATCACGTAGAGAGAATTGGAATAGGCGTAATCGGGTTGTCTCTTTAGTTGCAACATCTAGGTCTATGGAATCTACGATTTTAAGGCAGTCCTTGAGATGTTGATTTGGATCTTCGGAACGAAGTCCATGGAATGCACATCCGCTTTGCACCAACAGGATAGTGTCGGATCGCAAGGGGGTCACATTGGCTCCGGTGAGCTCAATGGTGTTTCGGTAGCCTTGGTGGCTAGGTCGGGAATACTCTCCTAAGGTTCGGGGCCTAAGAGGTTCTAGTGGTGGGTTTTGTTGTGGTGGGATGACGGGTTCAAAGATGTTCCCATCGTCCATGATGTCGGGTGGTGAAAAGTTATGAACAAAAACACAAAGAAATAAGATAGACCAAAGAAAACCTAAAAATAAAAATAAAATCTTACTAGAAAGGAATCTAGCAAGTAAACCTAATAAAAAGAGATTCTAACCTAGACAATAACTATTTCCCCGGGCTGTGGCGCCAAAAACTTGATGCGTGGGAATTGCACCAGGCTTTACCTCTCAAGGGATCTTGAGAAGCTTACAACCCCCACCAGGCAGTGTACCTGATCGTTGTAGTATAGTATAGTGACAAGTACCGGGGGATTGATCGTTCAGCTAGGAATAGTGTCGCTAGGATTAGAAAACCTAAATACTAGTTCTAGAGATGGGGGATGATTCTTTTTGTGTTTTTATATTTTTATGAAAGCAAGTAAAAATCTCGGGTTTGAAGGATATGGGCGGAATTAGTTGCTAGTCAACTAACCCAATACTAAGATGCAATCAAAATAAAATACTAAAAATGAAAATAAACTAATTTAAACTAAGGTTGTGAACAATAAGTGGAGAAATGTGTTTACTTAGATTTCACTACTCCCTAGATATCTTTTACACGTTAATTACTTGTTATAGTTGCGTGGATGACGGATTGTATTCCTTAATACCATTCATGGGGTGGCGTACTTACTTCCCCAATCCTATGAATGCCTACTTCACTCCTATGTTGAGCCTGCAAGAAGCTCCTAACATGGGATAATTAGAATTTACTCATGCATTAAATACAACCAATAAAACCTAGTACACATCGGTTCATGTTTCCTAAGACGTTCAAGCATGTTACCATTTGGAGATCTGCTAGTTTTCTTAAGCCTAACATTGAAATCATTCATCCAATACAATCATAAACAAGTAATCAGCACATAATCAACATCTAGGTTTCATTAGATCTAAGCAAACACAAGATAAATCTAGCCTAGCATGGTGGAATTAAAACAAGCACAAGATATAGACAACCAACACATAGACATATTGATTGAATTAAGAAAAGACTTATCTTAATAACACATGTAAAGATTCAAGGGTTGAAAACCCTTGAAAAGCTGTAAAATTCGTATATGGTTCGGCCTTAGGGTTTCTCCAAACTTGTTCCTCTCAATGAATGAAAATTAGAAAACTATATATAGATATTAGAGGCTGACGGCGTCAAGAACAAATGGGTGACGCCGTCATCTCACCACCAAAATAATCCTCGGACTGCCTTGATCTACATCGGACGCCGTCATGTTGTCCATTTTTGCAGGCCGTCACACTTTTAACTCTTGACGCTCTACTTGTAACGCCTTCATTTCTGTACTGGGTCGTCATGGTATTTACTCTTGACGCCGTCAGGAAAGTCTTCTTGATGCCGTCACACACTGTTCCCAGCTTGGAAAATTAAGTCTTTGGCGTTTTCTTCACTTTTATGCTCCAAAAACGTCCGAATTGCTTCCTTTTCCAGATTTCACTCCCAAAGTACCTAAAATCACAAAAGGAACGATTTAGGGCAATATTTGATCAAATAAATTCAATTCCGGGCTTAAATGACCCCTTAAGAATGGATCATTTTTCGCCTCATCATCGGCCAATAGAAGCCAGAATCAAATACTTTTTTAGCGGTGAAGTTGGCACCATGATGTCCCCCCGTGGGTCCATTGTGGCATGCCATGAGAATTTCAGCAGCTTCCTTGCCGTGAACGCACCGCCGGATCACTTGATCCGCACAAATCTTAAACAAGTAGGGGTCGTCCCAGAAATAATGCTTAACATCTTTAAAGAATTTCTTCTTTTGCTGGAACGACATCCTTTACGAATGAAATTCCCCGCATGGTAATTCGCAAAGTCGACGAACCATGGGGTACTAGGATCACAATGTGATAAACTCCCAAGTGTCTTGAGAGGAAATGCTTCGTTAATTTCCTTTTTCTCGAAAACACTTTGGTGGGGATTCTCTAAACGCGAAAGGTGATCAGCAGCGAGGTTCTCAGCTCCCTTTTTGTCTCGAAATTCAACATTGAATTCTTGAAGGAGTAGAACCCACCGCATCAAGCGTGGCTTAGCATCTTTCTTTGCCATTAGGTATTTAAGAGCTGAATGGTCCGTATACACTATGCATTTCTTTAAAAGCAAATAAGGTCGAAACTTTTCAAAAGCGTAAATGACAGCTAACATCTCTTTCTCAGTAGTCGTATAATGGTATTGAGCGTCGGTCATTGTTTTACTAGCATAGTGTATCGGCTGAAAATGTTTAGACTTGCATTGCTCCAGGACTGCACCAATAGCATAATCGCTCGCATCGCACATTAGCTCGAAGGGCAAATCCCAATCGGGGGCAACTAAGATAGGAGCCTCCGTTAACTTCTTTTTAAGAATATTAAATGCTTCGATGCATTCATTTGAGAAGATAAACGGAGCATCTTTTTCAAGTAAGTGGGTCAGGGGCGGGGCTATCTTAGAAAAATCTTGAATGAAACTTCGGTAAAAGCCGGCATGACCGAGAAAAATTCTAATTCCTTTAACGGTTGTGGGATGAGGTAATTTTGCAATCACTTCGACTTTAGCTCTATCGACCTCAATCCTGGATTTAGATATCTTATGGCCGAGGACAATGCCCTCTTTAACCATGAAATGGCACTTCTCCCAATTAAGAACCAAGTTGGTGTCTTCACACCGTTTCAGCATTCTCTTTAAATGGGAGAGGCAAGAAGTGAAAGAATCTCCATAAACCGAGAAATCATCCATGTAAACTTCCATGGTTTTCTCAATCATATCCGAGAATATAGACATCATACACCTTTGGAACGTGCCTGGAGCATTACATAAGCCGAAGGGCGTACGACGATAGGCAAACGTTCCATAAGGGCAAGTGAAAGTAGTCTTTTCCTGGTCCGGAGGGTCAATTGGAATTTGAAAGTAACCAGAAAACCCATTAAGAAAACAATAGAACTCATTTCCCACTAAACGTTCTAGCATTTGATCCATAAATGGAAGTGGGGAATGGTCCTTACGAGTCGCATCATTCAATTTTCGATAGTCAATACACACTCTCCATCCGGTAACAAGACGTGTCGGAATCAATTCCTTGTCTTCTTTAGTCACTACAGTCATTCCACCTTTCTTTGGAACACAGTGGACCGGGCTAACCCATGAGCTATCCGAGATTAGATAAATCATTTCGGCATCTAGGAGTTGGAAGACTTCCTTTTTGATAACCTCATGAATTTTCGGGTTAACCCGTCATTGTTGCTGAATGGACGGTTTGTAATTGTCTTCAAGTAAAATCTTATGCATGCAAAAACGAGGGTCGATACACTTAATATCAGAAATTTTCCATGCGATGGCACGTTTATGCTTCTTGAGCACATCTAAGAGACGGTTCTTCTCCTCATCTTTAAGTTCTTTTGAAATAATGACGGGAAGTTTGTCAGTTCCTTCTAAAAATGCGTATTCAAGATGAGGAGGCAAATCCCTGAGCTCGGGCTCCGGAGGATTCTCAGTAGATGGCTTAACTTCTTTAACGTCTGCCATTTTTAGGTCCATCGGAGGGAGGGATGGGTTTGGGTCTTCATTTAATAATTTCTCAATCAAAAGAACATCTCCCTCCGGGTCACAAACGGAATGATCAATTTTCGGTGAAATCAAATCATTAGAAAGAAAGGCCTTGATCTCTTCCAATATGAAATTACTTCCCTCAAACGGAGTAATGGAAGGGGAAGGATCGGAAATAATCGGTTCAGAAGAAGGAGTGGGATTGCCACTCGAAGCATTTTCGATAAAACCAAGTAACACTTGAGAATACTCCTCCGTAACTTTGTCGATAACATCAACTCTGTAACCTCTCGTAAATTTCCCTTACGATTAGTAAATGCACACGAAGAAATTAAATGATGTTATGATAACTTAACACCATTTTACGGGTAACAATATTTTTTTTATTTATGGCTTGATATTGGAACCACTACAATAACTGTGATTGACCGTTTACCCAGGAACGATGCTTACACACAACCTAGATAACCTATAATTATTGCGAACTATAAGTATATATAAAACATTTATATTTATAACTATACGTTTCGTCTCAATACCATACACTATTTATATATTCCCCGAACCTACGAAACTTCCCGAGAACGCTCATTAATATTTTTGAACCTCAACACGATATTTGAAACACACCATGTGGGCCCCCAACACCCAATGGGCCACGGATACAATTTACAAACCAAGCAGACTCCTTTTTCTTTCTTTTCTTTCTTTGGGCTGACACAAACCACAAGCCCAAATGCAAGCCCAAACGCACCCTTTTAGTTTTCTTTGTTTTCTTTTGCCAGCCGCAACACACCCAAAACACACCCTTTTTCTTGCGATTTTTACACACAACACAAACATGTTTTTGCTTGTCTCGTATCACCTAGTGCCCAAGATACAGAAATGATATTTGTTACACTCCCTCTCGCTCGTTTAATACTTTAGAAATGACCAAAGTGAACAACAAAACACCCCATGCAAAGATAAGACCAAAACGTGTCATAACATTCCTTGTTGCCAGCCTTGCTCCCCAATTACATCTAAACGAACAATGTGCATAACATGAATTGTCAGGAATGAATAGGATGATATCTCACAAGATCTAAGCCTTGTACAAACTCGATTGGACAATGTTTGTGGTGTTACTATTCGCCTAACATGCACCCTTCACCCTTGTGAACTTATCTTATTCTTACACACCATAAAACTCCCTATATAAGCCTCCCATGCAATCACAACCGTTACATGCACTATACAAACCACCAACACATAAAAATTAACGAGAAGAAGAAGTTGTGAAGGACGAACGGATTGTCAAGCGTACCACGTCTCAAGTGAACCTAGGAGATCAAGCTTGTAGCCTCTTGAACCTTTGGTGGAACATGAAGTGAACCACGAAGCCATTTTGCCCTCACACAATCTCTACACATCGTTTTACTCCACCTTTGAAAGGTGAGGTAAGGCCTTGAACTTTATTACTATATTTAGATACTTACGTTTATGTTTTATGCACCAACACTTTCCTTGAATAACTCGTAAATTATGAACACAACGTATGTATTTTATATATCATATCATTAGTTAACTAGATCACTAACGAGACCCTATAAAAGAATTGAACTCATATTAACGTATACACAAGAAAAATCACACGTTTCTAAGTAAGTTGGACCTATACGATATATACTAAAACACTTAGAATATATTTCAAGTTTTATAAGTTTTGCGTATTGAGTTTTGGCCATATACTTTGGCCTCGCCATTCTAAAATTCGACACATGACCACCTATTATTTTTATACGAACTAATTGTCTACCTGGTATACTAATGAGAATGATAAATAATTCAACCTAACAACTTAATTTGATAGCTTAAACGAGCCTAAAGCATATTGCTATTTTCGTAAGTTTTTCAGGAAATAAAAACTATATATGGGCCGTTAAGCCCAAAAAGCTATTTTCAGCTTATTACAATAAGCTGAGTATAAAAACTCTTTTGAAACTTTTTTGTAACTTAAAATGATGGACTTTGATAAACCTAGTGTTTCCCCAAAACCCTTGTTTCACAAAACGTTAACGGGCCCTTATTTTGGACTCGTTAAGCCCATTTAATGAAAGATGAGGAAAATAAGCTAATAAGCTGTTAAAATAAGATGTTCGCATTCTGAGCTTATTGTAATATTAAAAATGTTAAATTTCAAGTTTGGTAATTTTTGGACTAATTTTGCAAAATTTCGTTAACTAGGGACTAAAGTTGTCAAACGTGTAAACTTCGGGTAAAAATTGTCAAATCTATTTTCTAAGGGTATAAACTGTTAATATTGAGACTTGGGATTGAAAAATATAAATATTGATATAATTGGACCTAAAATGTAATAATATATAACTTTTGACTAACGACGTAAATATTTTCCGTTAAGGGTAAAATGAGTAAATTGGAGAAACTTAAAGGATCAAATAATAATATTGATTTTGAATAATAAATTTTATATATAATTTTATATATATATATATATATATATATATATATATATATATATATATATATATATATATATATATATAACTATAATTAAATTTTAGACGATAAAACAATACGTAACCATTATCTTTTTTATCTACGACGTAACACATCACCTATGCACATTATGGATTAATCATGACTAAAATAAATGTTCGCAATAAAACGAGACTTAAAAACTGAAACTTGCCATATCTTATAGGTTGTGTGTGAAGCCGTTGCCTTGCATCGTTGAGATTACGATTATTCTACTGTACTACTAAGGTGAGTTCATAGCCCACATTCAACTTGTTTTTTGTGGGGGGGATACATGCTCAAAAACCGAACACAAGTCTTTTCCGGATATTATTATTGCTTAAGTAGCTATTGCCAAAAGTCCCTCGATCATAAACCTTAATCACTTGAAGGGTGAACGTATATAATTGTAAATAGATCTATTAGGGATTGACAATCCCCATTTGGTTGCTAGAGGAAAGTCACCAAATGCACTTTATTTAATATCATAGGTTACTGGCAAATACCTATCTTGGGGGCAACTTATTTCACATCATTATTATGGATAATTTTGATGTATGTTGAATCGTTGAGTGTCATGAGCTTAAGGCAATAATGAATGTGATTTCTAACTTGTTTATTTGTATCTATATACTATAAACACCTATCTCTTGTGTTCAAACTCTTAATTATAAACCTATGAATTTCACTCAACTTTTGTTGACTTTTAGCATGTTTATCTCAGGTAACTAAATGGAATGGATGGCAAAGGCACGAAGTGGGCAAATAAAGAAACGTTTATTTCTCTTTGAATAAAAACTTATTGTTGAATAATGAAACCTCTTGGAAACATGAATATTTGGTATTTTAAATAAAACTTAAAACGTCTCATTTGAGTCATTTTCTATAATTGTGACAAAGATCCATGACATAATACCCCAAAAGTCTTCCGCTGTATTGTTCGTTTTTGGGGGTGTTATAGATTGGCATCAGAGCCACGGTTATAGTGAACCAAGTGTTTTTGGAACATTGGACTATAACTACACTTTTTAACGGGACAAAACTTTTATAAAATACCATCCTACGCCCTTCGTGCCTGAGCATTCCAATAATTGGTAAAATGTATTATTTACTTTATAGCATTTTAAATTGATTATAATTATGCTTACATTTACTAATCGGGAAACTATTACAGTGTCATGTCTTCGAACACCCACCCTATCAGCTTGTCATCAAACTCAGGAAATGAAGATGTTACTTCAGTCTATGCTACCTCACCTATGCCTATGTCTCTTGCTACTGACAGATACATGCAAAGCCAACAATTTCTGCCAGCATCTGACACAGAGGCTTCTCCTCTGGCATCATCTGGTCCGATTCGCTGATCTAGGCAAATTAGACAACTTCAGCCGTATGAAACAAGTACTGCTGTACCAGCACCAGCTCTTGTCATACCACTTGAATCAGTTGTGCCACCACCACCTGCACCACCTGTGATACCACCACTACCTACTATCTTCTATAGCCAAACTACTACTGTGCCACTAACACCATCACCCATAGCATCTCCTCCAGTAGCATCACCACCTGCACCTTACCGAAGTGTCCCAATATCACCTCACAGGACTTACCCAATCCGCCCAACCACCTCAGAATCTTGTGTTCACCGCAGACGCCGAAGGACCCACAAGCGAGTGGATGCTCGTAAATGGTCATTCTTGTTGCCAATCATGCGATATTGGAGATCTCAAGAAGGAACACCAACAACAAGGGAACTTGGGGAAAGTTCTTACTCCACCTCCTGAATTCTTCCAGTCACTGGGGAACCCATACATCACACCATACTATTGTTAGCTGCAAGAATGGTTCGCCACGAAGATCGACTTGATTCCATCGCTAGTATACTCAACAAGATCCCGCATGAGCTTCTAGAAACCTTTGAAGATGATATGAACAGTCTCATAATTGGTCATCTTGCAATGGAAGATAAGGTTGAAAAGTTGGATTCTCTATTTTGGGAGTCAATGGAATTCATAGGAGCACTATGTGGGGCTAACACTTCAACAGAAATAATGATAGGAACTTTAGACCGAGAACTTGAAAGGATCAACACTGAGAACCTACGCCTTAGGCAAGCCCTACTAGAATCTCGAGAAAGGGAAAGGACTCGAGATCAAACAATGGAAACCATGTCCACTGCCATTCAAGAACTCCAAAACCGCCTAGACAAAGCCTTAGGGAAACCATGAGACCATCGCCTTGTTAGTGTAATCAATGCCCTACCAATAAGAGAATCTTGTCATGTTTTGTAAACATTTGCACAAGTATCAATAAGTGTTGTAACACCTTGACATTGATTTATGGAAATTTATTTTATCTTTATTTATGTTGCAAACCTTATACATTATATCATAATATATTGGTTTATACAGGTCAAACTTATTCGTAATTCCTATGTATGTCATTCCGGCATACGATAATTATGACTTGAACCTTTTCAATGATCAAATCATTGTAACTACGACCTATATTTACTATTTATTACTCGATATATATTTCAACATGATAGGACTATTATAAATGTTCTAATGATATACCTTCTTTTATAATAGCAACATGGCTAGAACTAGGAGAACAACCACGACCGCCACACCAACGAACCCTGAAGTTATGACCCTGGCAGCAATGCAGCAAGCTATTACTGATGGTGTCAATGCCGTTTTAGCTGGACAAGCCCGCAATAGAGATGGAAATGCACCCACACCCCGCTACTGCACTTATAAGGACTTTATAGCATGCCAACCAACGTATTTCAAAGGAACTGAAGGAGTGTCGGAATTAGCCCAATGGTTTGAAAGAAGTGAAACTGTTTTCCAAAGAAGTGGATGCTCGAAAAACAACAAGGTAAGCTTCGCAACGGGAACACTGATGCAAGACGCTCTATCCTGGTGGAACTCTACCGTTCAAACACTAGGAGCAGAGGCAGCACATCAACTTACTTGGATTGAATTCAAGGCTAAAATACTAAAGAAGTATTGTCCCCGTTCCGAACTATGAAAACTCGAGGATGAGTTCCATGCCTTAATGGTGAAAGGCGTTGATTTGAGAAGTTACAACAGGAGATTTCAAGAACTCAAGATAATATGCCTACCATGGTACCCGATCATGAGAAGACATTAGAGAAATATGTCGAAGGACTCCCTAGGAGTATTGAAGGAAATGTCACCTCAGCAAACCCGCCAACCTTGGAAGCAGCAATGGAACATGCTCAGAAACTTCTATACCGAGAAGTGAAATACAATGAGCTTAAAAGGAAATTGGACGATAAGAGAACCACCCACCATCACAACAACAACCAACAAAGCAACAACAGTCATCACCGCAACAACAACCACCGCAACAATAATCAGAACCACCAACAATATCACAACAATCGGAGCACTCAACAGTTGAATCAAAGACAAGAGAAACCCCGAGTCTATGCCACCACGGAAGGTGTAGGGTACAACGGTCAGAAACCCCAATGCTAACGATGCAAACTTCATCACGAGGGTCGTTGTACCGTCCGGTGTGACAAATGTCGTAAGATCGGTCATCAAACCAGAAACTGTAGGATTCTGGCTACAGGAAGCAACACACAAGTTGTATCACCCACTTGTTACGGATGCGGAGAAGTAGGACATATCCGGAGGAACTGCCCAAAAGGAAATGAACCAACCAACGCTCCAGCTAGAGTATACCTTCTCCGAGATGGAAACGGACCTGATGTAGTCACCGGTACGTTTCTACTAAACCATCATAATGCTAGAGTATTGTTTGATTCGGGCGCCGATAAGAGTTTTATATCAGATACGTTTGCCCCTTTACTTAATGTTACCCCCTCTAAGCTAAACACCACCTACGAAGTCGAAATGGCTGACTGGAATTTAATAGATACCAATACTATCATGAAAGATTGCGCCCTAACCCTATCCGAAAAACCTTTTGCCATTGATCTTATGCCAGTTCAACTTGGTAGTTTTGATGCTATCGTCGGCATGGATTGGCTATCCCACCATCGTGCTAGGATTCACTGTGACGAAAAGGCCGTCCATATACCACTCAAGGATGAAACACTCATTGTCCAGGGTGACAAAAGTAAACCTCGATATGGAATTATCTCATGTATGCGAGTGATAAAATACATGAAGGAAGGATGTCAGGTATTCATGACTCATGTTACGGAAAATAAGTCATCCGAAAAGCAGCTTGATGACGTTCCTATCGTTAGGGATTTTCCTGAAGTATTCCCTGAAGAATTACCTGGTATTCTACCCACACGTCAAGTAGAATTTCATATTGAACTAGTTCCTGGAGCGGCACCAGTGGCTAAAGCACCTTATAGGCTAGCGCCATCTGAAATGGAAGAATTGTCAGAACAACTAAAGGAATTGTCGGAAAACAGATTTATTCGACCAAGCTCATCACCTTGGGGAGCTCCAGTTTTGTTTGTTCAGAAGAAGGATGGATCCTTTCGAATGTGCATCGATTACCGGGAGTTGAATAAACTTACGGTAAAGAATCAATACCCATTGCCTCGAATTGATGATCTGTTTGATCAATTGCAAGGATCGAGTGTGTACTCAAAATTTGATCTGAGATCGGGATATCATCAGCTACGAGTTCGAGAAGAGGATATTCCGAAAACTGCATTCAGAACGCGCTATGTTCACTATGAGTTTCGGGTAATGCCGTTCGGTCTGACCAATGCACCAGCAGTTTTCATGGATTTGATGAATCGAGTGTGCAAACCTTACTTGGATAAGTTTGTAATAGTATTCATTGATGATATTTTGATCTATTCTCGCAACGAAGAGGAACACGCGGAACATTTACGAATCATTCTAGAACTACTCAAGAAAGAAGAACTGTACGCTAAGTTCTCCAAATACGACTTTTGGATTCGCACCGTATAATTTTTAGGACACATCATAGATAGTCAAGGCATTCATGTAGACCCTGCAAAGATTGAGGCTATAAAAGGTTGGTCGTCTCCTACAAACCCCACGGAGATACGTCAATTTTTAGGTCTCGTAGGTTACTACCGAAGATTTATTGAAGGATTCTCCAAGATTGCAAAACCTTTGACTAAGCTAACCCAAAAGAATGAGAAGTACACCTGGGAAGAAAAGGAAGAAGCAGCCTTCCTGTTGTTAAAATGAAAACTTTGTGAAGCTCCAATATTAGCCCTCCCAGAAGGAAATGAGGACTTTATAGTATATTGTGACGCATCTTATCATGGACTAGGAGCAGTTCTGATACAAAGAAGCAAAGTGATAGCTTATGCATCCCGACAATTAAAGAAACATGAGGAAAACTACACGACTCATGACTTGCAGTTAGGAGCTGTAGTGTTTGTGCTCAAGTTATGGAGGCACTACTTATATGGCACCAAATGTACCATGTACACAGACCACAAGAGTCTTCAGCATATTTTGGATTAAAAGGATTTGAATATGAGACAACGTCGCTGGCTAGAGCTGCTCAGTGATTATGATTGCGAGATACGTTACCACCCAGGAAAGGCTAATGTAGTAGCAGATGCGTTAAGCCGGAAAGAACGATTGAAACCACTTCGAGTTAGATCACTAGGGATGACTATTCACTCACCCCTTCCATCCCAAATCCTTACCGCACAGAACGAAGCACTTAAAGAAGAAAACCGACTCAAGGAAAAGATTTACGGCATGCCCGAAAATAAGAATGGTTTCGTGAAGAAATCCAATGGAACACTGTGTTTCAAGGACAGAAGTTGGATCCCTCTGGTTGGAGGTATTCGTGAGCTCATCACATATGAGTCCTACAAGTCAAAATACTCCATTCACCCAGGTTCCAACAAGATGTATCAGGATTTAAAGAAACTATATTGGTGG
Source organism: Artemisia argyi (assembly GCA_030686995.1). Lineage (NCBI taxonomy): Eukaryota > Viridiplantae > Streptophyta > Magnoliopsida > Asterales > Asteraceae > Artemisia > Artemisia argyi. Next base: position 71,320,564 of record CM060689.1, read on the forward strand.
CCAAACATGAAGGCTGACATCGCAGAATATGTCGGTAAATGTTTGACGTGTTCAAGAGTAAAGGCAGAACATCAGAAACCTTCAAGTCTACTTGTACAACCTGAACTTCTGTGGAAATGGGAACGAATCACTATGGATTTCATCACCAAACTTCCAAGAACCTCATCCGGATACGACACAATATGGGTTATTGTGGATCGTCTCACAAAATCCGCTCATTTTCTACCCATCAAAGAGACCGATGAGATGAATACACTGGCTCAGCTGTATGTGAAGGAAATTGTCACTCGAGATGGAGTACCAATTTCAATCATCTCGGATTGAGATAGTCGTTTCACCTCTCATTTTTGGAAATCGTTACAGAAAGCCTTAGGAACTAAACTAGATATGAGCACCGCATACCACCCTCAAACTGATGGTCAGAGTGAAAGAACTATTCAAACCTTGGAAGACATGCTCCGAGCATGCGTTATTGATTTCAGAAAAGGTTGGGATAAGCACTTACCATTAGCAGAATTTTCATACAACAATAGTTACCACGCCAGAATAAAAGCAGCACCATTCGAAGCACTTTACGGTAGAAAGTGCAGATCGCCCGTTTGTTGGGCAGAAGTTGGAGAAAGACAACTTATAGGACCAGACCTTGTTCGGGAAACTACTGAGAAAATCGTTAAGATTAAGCAACGCTTACAAGCAGCCCGAGACCGACAGAAAAGCTACGCCGACATAAGAAGGAAACCCATGGAATTTCAAGTAGGAAATAGAGTCTTATTGAAAGTATCTCCCTGGAAGGGAATGGTACGATTTGGAAAACATGGAAAGTTGAACCCAAGATACATCGGTCCATTCAAAATCTTGGAAAGGATAGGACCCGTGGCTTATAAACTAGAACTACCCGAAGAACTTAGTCGGATTCACGACACCTTTCATGTGTCAAACCTTAAGAAGTGTTTGTCCGATGAATCTCTCGTTATTCAATTAAAAGAAATTTGACTAGATGACAACCTTGTCTTTACCGAGGAACCTATTGAAATCATGGATAGAGAAGTCAAACAACTCAAGCAAAACCGTATCCCTATTGTCAAAGTTCGTTGGGACTCCAAGCGAGGACCAGAATATACTTGGGAGCGAGAGGATCAGATTCGCTCCAAGTACCCACATCTCTTCACCTAAGACACCCTTGGCAACTATCTTAGACTAGAATTCCAGGACGGAATTCCCTGTAAGAGGTAGGTAATGTAACCTCTCATAAATTTCCCTTACGATTAGTAAATGCACACGAAGAAATAAAATGATGTTATGATAACTTAACATCATTTTACGGGTAACAAAATTTATTTTTTTTATGGCTTGATATTGGAACCACTACAATAACTGTGATAGACCGTTTACCCAGGAACGATGCTTACACACAACCTAGATAACCTATAATTATTGCGAACTATAAGTATATATAAAACATTTATATTTATAACTATACATTTCGTCTCAATACCGTATACTATTTATATATTCCCCGAACCTACGAAACTTCCCGAGAACGCTCATTAATATTTTTGAACCTCGACACGATATTTGAAACACACCATGTGGGCCCCCAACACCCAATGGGCCACGGATACAATTTACAAACCAAACGGACTCCTTTTTCTTTCTTTTCTTTCTTTGGGCCAACACAATCCAGAAGCCCAAACGCACTCTTTTAGTTTTCTTTGTTTTCTTTTGCCAGCCGCGACACACCCAAAACACACCCTTTTTCTTGCGATTTTTACACACAACGCAAACATGTTTTTGCTTGTCTCGTATCACCTAGTGCCCAAGATACAGAAATGATATTTGTTACACTCCCTCTCACTCGTTTAATACTTTAGAAATGACCAAAGTGAACCACAAAACACCCCATGCAAAGATAAGACCAAAACGTGTCATAACATTCCTTGTTGCCACCCTTGCTCCCCAATTACATCTAAATGAACAATGTGCATAACATGAATTATCAGGAATGAATAGGATGATATCTTACAAGATCTAAGCCTTGTACAAACTCGATTGGACACTGATTGTGGTGTTACTATTCGCCTAACATGCACCCTTCACCCTTGTGAACTTATCTTGTTCTTACACACCATAAAACTCCCTATATAAGCCTCCCATGCAATCACAAGCGGTACATGCACTATACAAACCACTTACACATAAAAATTAACGACAAGAAGAAGTTGTGAAGGACGAACGGATTGTCAAGCATACCACGTCTCAAGTGAACCTAGGAGATCAAGCTTGTAGCCTCTTGAACCTTTGGTGGAACATGAAGTGAACCACGAAGCCATTTTGCCCTCACACAATCTCTACACATCGTTTTACTCCACCTTTGAAAGGTGAGGTAAGGCCTTGAACTTTATTACTATATTTAGATACTTACGTTTATGTTTTATGCACCAACACTTTCCTTGAATAACTCGTAAATTATGAACACAACGTACGTATTTTATATATCATATCATTAGTTAACTAGATCGCTAACGAGACCCTATAAAAGAATTGAACTCATATTAACGTATACACAAGAAAAATCACACATTTCTAAGTAAGTTGGACCTATACGATATATACTAAAACACTTAGAATATTTTTCAAGTTTTATAAATTTTGCGTATTGAGTTTTGGCCATATACTTTGGCCTCGCCATTCTAAAATTCGACACATGACCACCTATTATTTTTATACAAACTAATTGTCTGCCTGGTATACTAACGAGAATGATAAATAATTCGACCTAACAACTTAATTTGATAGCTTAAACGAGCCTAAAGCATATTGCTATTTTCGTAAGTTTTTCAGGAAATAAAAACTATATATGGGCCGTTAAGCCCAAAAAGCTATTTTCAGCTTATTACAATAAGCTGAGTATAAAAACTCTTTTGAAACGTTTTTGTAACTTAAAATGATGGACTTTGATAAACCTAGTGTTTCCCTAAAACCCTTGGATCACAAAACGTTAACGGGCCCTTATTTTGGACTCGTTAAGCCCATTTAATGAAAGATGAGGAAAATAAGCTAATAAGCTGTTAAAATAAGCTGTTCTACACATTCTGAGCTTATTGAAGTATTAAAAATGTTAAATTTCAAGTTTGGTAATTTTTGGACTAATTTTGCAAAATTTCGTTAACTAGGGACTAAAGTTGTCAAACGTGTAAACTTCGGGTAAAAATTGTCAAATCTATTTTCTAAGGGTATAAACTGTTAATATTGAGACTTGGGATAGAAAAATATAAATATTGATATAATTGGACCTAAAATGTAATAATATATAACTTTGGACTAACGACGTAAATATTTTCCGTTAAAGGTAAAATATGTAAATTGGAGAAACTTAAAGGATCGAATAATAATATTGATTTTGAATAATAAATTTTACATATATATATATATATATATATATATATATATATATATATATATATATTGAGATAATAGAAATTATAAATGTAACTTTATATATATATATATATATATATATATATATATATATATATATATGTGTGTGTGTGTGTGTGTGTGTGTGTGTGTGTGTGTGTGTGTGTATACGTATAAAATTTATATAACTATAATTAAATTTTAGACGATAAAACAATACGTAACCATTATCTTTTTTATCTACGACGTAACACATCACCTATGCACATTATGGATTAATCATGACTAAAATAAATGTTCGCAATAAAACGAGACTTAAAAACTGAAACTTGACGTATCTTATTGGTTGTGTGTGAAGCCGTTGACTTGCATCGTTGAGATTACGATTATTCTACTGTACTACTAAGGTGAGTTCATACCCCACATTTAACTTGTTTTTGTGGGGGGGGGGGATACATGCTCAAAAACCGAACACAACTCTTTTCCTGATATTATTATTGCTTAAGTAGCTATTGCCAAAAGTCCCTCGATCATGAACCTTAATCACTTTAAGGGTGAACGTAAATAATTGTGAATAGATCTATTAGGGATTGACAATCCCCATTTGGTTGCTAGAGGAAAGTCACCAAATGCACTTTATTTAATATCATAGGTTACTGGCAAATACCTATCTTGGGGGCAACTTATTTCACATCATTATTATGGATAATTTTGATGTCTGTTGAATCGTTGAGTGTCATGAGCTTAAGGCAATAATGAATGTGATTTCTAACTTGTTTATTTTTATCTATATACAATAAACACCTATCTCTTGTGTTCAAACTCTTAATTATAAACCTATGAATTTCACTCAACTTTTGTTGACTTTTAGCATGTTTATCTCAGGTAACTAAATGGAATGGATGGCAAAGGCACGAAGTGGGCAAATAAAGAAACGTTTATTTCTCTTTGAATAAAAACTTGTTGTTGAATAATGAAACCTCTTGGAAACATGAATATTTGGTATTTTAAATAAAACTTAAAACGTCTCATTTGAGTCATTTTCTATAATTGTGACAAAGATCCACGATATAATACCCCAAAAGTCTCAATGAAAGTCTTCCGCTGTATTGTTCGTTTTTGGGGGTGTTATAAACTCGGTTCACGGAAAATTTGTCATACTCAGAGGAGTACCTCGTGGTTTGATCCAAATTAAACGTTACGGCTTCGGTACCAACGAGTAGGGTAATTTCTTCATCGTAAACATCAATTAACGCATGGCCGGTCCTTAGGAAACCTCTCCCGAGAATGAGGGGTACCCGCGGATCAGCATCAAAATCAACAACGACAAAATCGGAAGGGAAATTAAATTTTCCCACATTGACGAAGACATCCTCGGCTATTCCCATTGGGCAGGAAGTAGTTCAGTTGGCAAGCTCGAGGGTCATACAAGTCGGAGTCAAGTCGGGTAAAGACAACTTTTTCCAAATGGATAACGGCATTAGGTTAATGCTAGCACCAAGATCGGCCAAGGCGAAGCATTGAACCATCCCAGGAAAATTACACGGAATGAGAAATCGACCGGGGTCTTCAAGCTTTTCGGGAAGCTTTTTGAGGATAACCGCCGAGCAATTTTCATTCATTTGAGTTCTTGACATTTCAAACAATTTTTCTTTGTTATTCAAAAGACCTTTTAACATTGAAGCAAATTTAGGCATCAAAAGTATAGCATCCGCGAGAGTTATCTCAAAATGTAGTTCTTGAAGAATCTGATAAAACTTTTCCATATGGTTTTTATTTCTCTCACGGTGCTTTTGTTCGTTTAAGCGTGACGGATAAGGCAACTTTGTTTAAACGGGAATTTCTTTTTCAGCTTCGTTAACAACTTTATCTTTTCTTTTTGACGTTGGGACCACCGGAGGTTGGATGTTTTCGGTCCTTCCATTATCAGTAGGAATTCCCGTATCCGTTATCACCTCGGTTTCACGGGCGACTACCTTGGGAGGTAGAGAAGAAGAGGTAGTCGGAGCCGTTGGTCCATCATATGAAACACCACTCCTAGTCATGATCGCTTTTGCATCGCCCCTCGGGTTAGCAAACGTGTTGCTTGGAAGAGTACCCGACGTTGATGGGTGATTCATTTGAGAAAACTGCTCATCATTTGCTTAAGCTCATTCGTTTGTCGAGTCATGGTTGTGTCGATCTCTTTCTTAAGTTCAACCCTCATGTTGTTGATTTGATTTTGCATAGTTCGTATATTAACATCGTTTGTTTTCATATAATTAGCCAGCTCAGGAGAAGGTTGTACTTGTTGTGGTGGTTGATAAACTTGTTGGGGTGGAGGAACTTGATAATTTTGAGCTTGGTTGAAATTGGTTCCACGGTTTTGATTGTAACCTTGGTTATTTTGAGGATAACGGTTTTGATGAGTTTGCACGGGTGGAAACCCAGGTGGCCTTATTTGGTTATTTTGAGTACGAAAACCTTGGTTTTGATTGTAGTTTATGGCAGCTACATTTGCATTATAAACTTGGCCATCGGTGGCTTGACAGTCATAATACGGATGGGGTCCACCACAAATCACACATTTTCAGTAACTGCTTTAACAGGCTCGGGTTGTTGGTTCTGAATCTTAAACTCTTTCATCATACAACGGATAGCATCAGTAAGTTCGGCCAATTCCGATGATTGGACCGACGAAGAAGAAAAAGGAGTAAAAGAAGTCACTTTCGAAACATTCGGTTTGTTGCGAGAAGTCGGAACCTTAGATTTGTTCTCGATGATCGTTAAAATATCCCTGGGCGTACGATTCAAGATATTGCCACGGGCGGCTGCGTTTAAAGAATCTTGATCGTTTTGAGTCAAAGCGTTATAAAACGTGTCGATTTGGTGTAATTCGGAGAAACCGTGGTGAGGACATTTTCGAAGAAGATCCTTAAAACGTTCCCATGCCTCACCAAAGTTCTCATCAAAACTTTGTTGAAAATTGGTTATATCATTCTTAAGATTAGTCGTTTTGGACGGAGGAAAGAAATGATTAACAAATTTTGAGACGAGTTCTTCCCATGTATGGATGGAACGAGGGGGTTCTTTTTCAAGCCAAATCCAGGCTGTACCCTCCAGTGAAAATGGGAATAACATCAATTTAATAGCATCGTGAGGGACATCCTTAAATTTCATGGTCGAAGTTAACTTATTAAACCATCGGATGTGTGCGTGAGGATCGTCCCTTTTAAAACCGTGAAATTGGTTTGATGTGACAAGTTGAATCAATCCAGTTTTAAGTTCAAAATTATCGAAAAGGTTATGTGGTAAAACGATTGCATCTCCATATCCCTCGGTGGGACACTGGAGTAATTCTTGCATAGTACGTTGATCGGTCATCTCGGTGATGGGTGCTTCAACAAGAGTACGTAACTCGGGTACGTAAGCTTGTTTACGACGTCTACGATAGTGTTGGTTCGGTATGGTCAGAGATTTATCGATTAATCTCGACCGTGAACGTATGATCATACACTAAAAAGAAACCAAAGTAAAAAGAAAAAGGAAAACAAATTTGAAAAGAAAATCTTTTTATATTTTTTATATTTTTGTAAAACAAAATTCAAAAACTTAAACTTTTGTTTTCTTTTTCAAACGTTACGTTAATTGTAAACCGTTTCCTTTAAATCTACTCGCGACGGAACGAGAGAAAAGAGTGTTTCTCTCTTCAGCTTGCAATTTAATGTCAAAGCTTTCCGTATTTTCCGATTATTCGGTCGTAGAATTCAAAGTAATCCGATTAGCAACTAATTTCACGCGTTGTTATATTGGGAAGCTTATTTGGTTTACAATGCCCTCACTTCCACAGGAGAGTCGAGGCTGTAACTTTATTATTTTTTTGGTATTTTTGAAAACACTTTGGGAAAAGTGTTTTTTGATTTTTCAATTTTTTTTTTTTTTTTTTTTTTTTTTTGGTTTTTAAAGAAAATATATACAAGGAAGGTTTTCAAAACACAATTTCGAAAAACGAAAACGAAAAATTCACTTCAATCTTCCCCGGCAGCGGCGCCAAAATTTTGGTGTGATAAAATCAAATCAAGTATATTATAGTATAGGATTACTCAAGAAATCCGCAAAGAAATATGGATAACCCGAGGTCGTAGTCCGTGTGAAGTGTGAATGGAATTCTTAATTTCCGATTCGTGAAACGTGTCGTGAAAGTGGTAAAAAGTGATATTGATGAGATTACACTAATGAACAAGTAAATGAAGCTCAAATAATCACTTAAGCACGTATTTCAATTAATCAAACCAAAAACGTAACGTAGAATCGAAAATGTAAGCTAAAACGCGAATTAAACGTAAACGTACAAAATAAAACGTGAATTTTAAGCTACACTACTCCTACGGACTTGAAAATAATTTTGAAAAGTAAAAAATGATAGAAGAAAATTTTGAGAAAAAGAAAATTATTTTTTTTTACTTTTTATTTATTTTTTATGAATTAAAAACTAATTAACTAATTAAAAATTAAAAGAAAATGCAAATAAGGTGAGAAAAATGCAAACTAAATTTTAAAAATTATAAAATAACTAAAAAGTAATTTTAAAACTAAAAACTAATTTTTTTTGGCTTTTTATGTAATTTTTGGGAATTAAAAATTATTAAATCTAATTAAAAATTCAAATTAAATTCAAAATAAATGGGAAAAATGCAAAATAAATTTCTAAAATTCTAAAATAAATGAAAATAAATTTCTAAAATATTTTTGGATTTTTCTAGGTAAAATTATTAAATTCTTCCTTTGCCTATATTAGACCAGTTCTTAATTTGGCTTCAACTACACATATTTTTTCTCCTATATAAACACTCTTTTGTATCCAATCTAAAACCAAACTATTTTCTTAAATACAAATAAAAACAATAGAGAGAAGGAAAATATATCTCAAAACATGTAATCAAAAAATGGTTGCAAATGGTGTTAAGTGTTCTTTTGATTATATGTGTCTTGACCAAAAGATACTTTTCCATTAATTCAGGTATATATATATATATATATATATATATATATATATATATATATATATATATATATATATATATATATATATATATATATATATATATATATATATATATATATATATATATATATATATCCCGATAATAATGAAAATGTAGAGTATGTTTTGATTTATTTCTAATGAAGGTATCATCAGAGACAAATTCGATCCATCCGACGTCGAGTGGTGGCAAAAGTATTCCTTTACAGTTCAGATTTGATGAATTTTTAAGTTCAAATTTGATGATACTGGATATGACACGGTTCATGCGTATTTTTGCCACGTTTTGGAAATCAATTGATGAGAAACATGTTTTGGGCTTTGTAATGAGATTATACATTGGAGGAAATAGGAGGTGAGAAGCCCCACTCTATATCTTGGAAAATTCAGAGAATTATATAAAAATATTTGGAAAAAGCCTCTTGGGAAAAAAATCTTAAAAAATGCTATAGAGTGTTTGGCAAATGATTACATGTGATTTTAGTGTGTACAGATTTTTTTTGGTGGTGATAATTTTATAGTTTTAAATTTGAGGTTTGATGATAATGAACACTGTAATCATTTAGTTCAAAAATATCAAATTTGTGAGATGTATCTTATAAGAAATGATTATACATTTTTTAAGTTCAATTTGATGATAATGCTATTCTATTTGTCATACATCTTCACATACCACATAGGTTAAGTGGAAATGTTAATATTTAATAAATACATTTAATTATATAATCATATCCTAAATAACATATCATAAATGTATATAAGTCTCCAGTAATATTTTAAACAAACTAAAAACAATTGAAAAAAATAAGATTATTTATTCTTCTTGTACCTTTCTGTATCGCTTTTGTCGTGTGGGCATTGGCAAGTTCATTTACACACGAGGCAACAACAAAACTCTTCCATTATACTTTTAAGAATATATAGAGATCTATAGAATCACCATCAGAATAATTTATATAATTGCAAAGTTCACATACACCGGTTTCTTCCGTTAAAGCATGAAGTATATGAATATCCATTGATATTGTTTTCATTTTTGACTTTAAATATTCAAGATCAATAATTGCAACATCATCGGCGTCTAACTTTTTCATATTGTTAGTGCCATCGACGTTTGGGATAGTGTCATTATTTATTCCAATAGGCAGATCAATATTATTTGACGAATCACTCTTATCATCTTTAGCCAATTCTTTGTCGTCAATAACTACATCTCTTTCGAACTCTTTATCAATTACCATCGTAAATTCTAGTTGTTAAAAAACGCATCTGCATAAAATTAAGCAAGGAGAAAAGTATTCAATAATTATACTCAAGCGGTATTGAAAAAAAAAAAGTATTAAACAAACCTTGATGTTATGAAATCGACTAAAATTTTTGTATATGAATGAATTAGGGTTGAAATCGACTAAAATTTTTCTATATGAATGAATTAGGGTTAAGAAGTGGCGCGTTTATAAAGGTATATATTATAATGTAAAAATATTTTTTATTAATAGTATCTCAAAACGTGTGAATACAGTTATTAACTTAAAGTCGGCTATGAACCCTTGCGAATAATTTAGTGAAAACATATGTGTCACAAATGTGAAATTCTAAACTTACAAAACATCGGAGGGTCCTGTATGTAATTTAAGAAAAGATTACCTCTTAGCCCTAGAGAACATAAAGCACTCTTTTTATTTTTCACCGACTACCGGCCGATAATCCAAAACATTTACAAAATGTCCACATCAAAGATCGAAATAAATATAAATAAACATAAATCACCCTTCATTTGGACTTCTTCTGATGAATCAAATGATCATTCTCATATGAGGAAAAAAAATTAAAAACGGTTGGCTACATCAAAAAAGATTTGAATGATGAAATTATTCAAAATTTGTGTGAAGAAATTAAGGAAGATCATAAATTCAGTATTCAGCGTTTGGAGCAATATGCGTTGATCCAAAAAAGAATTAAGAAGAAAATGAAATAGTTGGAGGGGAACTTAGTATGAATTATGTTTTTTATTTGTTTCTTTTCTTTTTTTTTTTTTTTTTCCATCTATTGTTTGATAATTATGTCCAATATATATATATATATATATATATATATATATATATATATATATATATATATATATATATATATATATATATATATATATATATATATATATATATATATATATGATGTATATTCGTGTAATATATATGATGTTTATGTTTGTTTCAATTTTTTTAAATTATGATTTTTGTGTTTATTTAGAAATGGTTTATACATGTTTTTTTAAGATGCAAAAAGTTTAGGTTGTCAATTGTTATGCACTCATGGCTATATAAAAAAGAACTAATCAAACTTTTAATTGTATTTGCATAACAAAAAGACTTGCTTTAATACGCACATGAATTACCAACATATTAGCCTAGTTGCATTAAAATCCACATACAGGACGCGGATATGCACAAAAACACATAAGCTAGACACATGACGCCTCAACACTCCACAAATACAACAACCCTTAACAAGCACAAAACTGCAATGCAACTATGGGAAATGATATCGACTATGCCCTATCGAAATATGTTCGGCCTGAAACAAGTCATTTATTTCAAGTCAAAACATAACACTCTGGAGATCGACTTGGTAAATATTATAACTATTAATCTGGATCTTATACTTAAAAATTTTAGTGCGTTCTATACAAGAATTTTTATTTTTATTTATTATTATTATTTTTTTTAAGATGTTTTGTCAACTTTTGACCCGTTTTATCTAGATTTTTTATCTAATCCATTCTTTAAAATAAACAGCCCAATGAAAGAAAAAACCTAAAAGGATACAAATTGCCACATCTAAGAGAAACAATTGAAGCTATTACTTTTCACTGACCCCCAAAAAGACTACTAAACTCTAGTTCTCGAGTCAATAAATTTTATGGTCCGGAGACTACACTTTGACATTACAGTTTATAACTATCATATAACATACCTAAAATTTGAAAAAACCTACCATGGTGCATCAGCCTCCTCCCTCAATCTGTGTTCATACTTCTCTGCTATCTGTTTCAAAGGACCCATAACCCCCTCAAGCTTCTTAGAACTTCCCTTCAACTCCTTAAGTTTTAATGCAGTTTTAGTCACCTCATTTTCAACAAATGCATGTTGCTTTTCTGCCTCCACATACTTCATTATATCAACTGCCCCTTCTGATTCAAGCACTAATGCTCTAAGTGCATGCATTCTGTCCCTGAGAAAATCAACATTCATGCCCAAGAGCTTAAACGATTTCAAGGAATTATCCCATCTCTCGAACTCTTCCTTAGTTGTCGTAAGCTTGCAGTTCTTTATCTTATCAGCAATGCTTACCAATTCACCAATTATTCCTACCACTAACTTGTGATACAGGCTTTCAGGAAGACCATCATGGAGGTATTGTTTCTTATCAGAGCAGAGGTTGTAGTACCTCATTCTGACATCGACAGGAAGCTCGCGGTCAATGCAGAGACCCTTGACCACTATGTGAAAGCCTTCAAAGCTTTTAACTTCTTCGAATGAGACAGCTTGTATACAGAATCTAGAACCTTCAAGAACTTCTGAACCGGCCTCTTCGCTATTGTTTCCTGAATGGCCACTGAGTTGTGCAGGAGCAGAATTTTTCTGCTTCTTTTTGACCATAGTTGAAGAAAGTGACCCTGGATCTTTATTTCTCTTTATTCTAAGAGTTGGTGTGACTGTTTGCATAGTATTTTTTTCTTTCAGGATTAATAAAAGTAATGAGCAAAATTAATTAAGGCAAAAATCAAGATACTTGCCTGGAGTCAATTGTTCCGGTTGTGCTTGTGCTTCCAAATTTAAAAGGCTAAGAGCTCCAACCTCATTCGATTCGTTTTCCTTAAATATGTAGATCTGAAAAATAAGATCCGCCTTATTATGATTTTAAAAAAAATGTGTATATGTCTATATGGGGAGAAAGAGAGATCAACAGAGATATATGCCACCTTAAATTTTGTACTCTCGACTAACTGAAATATCAAAACATCTCCTTCAACCAAACTATGTGCAAATACAAAATGTTTCCACCCTGCGCTAAGCCCAACCTTGTAAGCAATATACTTCACTTCCCATTGCTCACCCTTTTCATTTTCAAGCACAAATGTAGCATCTTTTGGTAGATACTTCTTGCAGAAATGTAGCGGGAGGCCCTGCAAATAGAGAAAAATGTGGGGGTTCTCTTGTTATGTCATGTTTTAAGTTTGACTATGTGAACAGTTAAAACAAAGGCATTACCATCCAAAATCCACTGGTGACTTGTGAGTAAACCATAGTTTTAATGCAGCTAGGAAACTCAGTTCCAAGACGTGACTGAAACTCCTCTGCTCGGACCCTAGCTGAGGAAGTAGGAACTGGATCTTTTCCGACTTTAGTTGTTGATTTTTGTTTCCGGAAACTGTATGCAAAACATATAACCATCACTTACTGACTGTTACATAAAAAATTTAAAACTGCAAAGCAAGACTGACCTCAAATACGAACTTGAATGAGCACTTCTTATCTGTTGATGAAACCATAAACCGTATCAGAGATGCACATAACAAGCTTCCATATCAGCAATTTAACAATACACTAGTTCGATTTCACTTTACATATGAAGAACCCCAAGTGAAATACCATAAACCCTATGACACATTTTGTGCACATCCGAATAGATAAAGCAGATAAGGAATTTGTCTCAAACATACATTGAGGCAGCAAAGAACTGGCACACTATCTATTCCAAACATTTTTTTTTTCCATTTTCCCGAATAATAGGTAGCGAATCCAGCAAATCTACTAATCAAAATTTCAATTGCTGGCTATATTCTCCGAGATAACAAGACTGAACTTGATAATACTTGGATTATACAGATCCAGATTAATCAAAGAATACTTTTATGGATTTAAGTGTTTGGATAGCATAAGCTTATTCACCTATCTTTGGTGCATAGATCTACTGCCGACAGATCAGAACAATCAGCAGGTCACAAGATCAAGCCAAAAAATCAATGCAATAAGTAACATTAATTCAATTAGCCTATTAAATCTTTTGGCAGCTTCCGTTTCCTCTCTATATGCTATGCAATTCAACATTTCAATAAATAAAAACCAACTTTGAACACGACGGTTAAAAAGTTTAAACTTATCCAATTATCTATTTAATCATATGATCGATTTTCTATTGTAAAATCCAAAGCTTCTATATATCATATATGTATACGCTTCCACAATCTAATCCAATAAAAAATTTCACTCAACCTAGAGGTCAAGGGTTCGATCCTCACTCCCTACAAAAGGCCGGAGGTCCTTTTCTACTTTAAGTAGAACCGGAAGCAACCTCTCTACCTTAGGTAGAGGTATGGTTGTCTACATCTCAACCTCCCCCATACACCATGGAAGACGGTATTGGGACCCATAACCCGTGGAAGACGGTATTGGGAGTTACTTTACTTTACTTTACTTTTACTCAATAGCATAAGACAATTCTAAGAGGTATATCCACACACAGTGTATAAACAAAAAGCAATATAGTATCTTACTAAAAAAATATATATTAAAAAAAAAAAAAAAAAGGTATAGGGCATAACAAAGCAATCTACTTTGCTTCATGTCTCATTGGAGTCCATTAACCAAAAAGTGTACCACAAATTTCACAAACTTTCTAAATGCGTTCTAATATGCATAGTTTGATGACATGTCCTTTTCCAAAGGGTGACACCCCTTATTTTTACATTACACATCATCAAAATATGCATATTGGAAAACTCTTTAAAAGTCCGTAACATTTAGTAAAATACTTTTCAGTTCACGTAGTCAAGTGATAGACATGGAAAGAGTTATTAAGTTGTTTGGCACGTAAGGTGCATGTGTATAACTCCAAAGTTATTTGTTTGGCACGTGAGGTGCACACGAGTGGTTAAAACCAGGCATGTGAGGTGCACGTGTATACCTCCAACAGGCTAATAACTAACTTTGGTGCCAAATCCAGTTTAAATAGTTTTAGTTCATTTTGTGAGTTAGTTTTGATTTGTAATCTCCTTTTCACTTATAATCTTCAGTTCTAAACTTGTAACAAACACTCCACTCCATTGATAAATCAACTAAAGCATCGTTAATCTGTTTCTTATCTTCTTGATTGACCTACTTAGTTGTAATCTTCTAACGGAACTTAATTGATCCCTAGAAGTGCTTATCAAGAGGTATTAGAGCGCTTTCTTGACACCATAAAAAAACTACCATACAACTGTCGTTCTGTTCAATTTTCCGACCATCCAAATAAGTTCCAATCTAAAATACATACTACAAAATTCATGTCATTCTATATTCTAACCCAAATAACGTAGTGTAAGATTCATTGATTCACAAAACATGTTTATCTCTGATCTTTACTGATGAATTGATAAATTAGAGAATCTTTACATCTTTGCTTGTACTGGTAATCAGGGGGACCCTTAAGAGGTACCCCAATGGTTCTTGATGATAAAACTAGAAGGTATCTTGCAGACAATACAGCAGCAATGGTGGAAGGATCGTGAGCAGAGATGTAGAGATCAATGGATGAAATGGCTAACAATATCACTAGGCTTAATTTGCAAAATCAAATGGGTAATGGTAATAGAGAACATAGTAGGATGACCAAATTGAGTTTCCAGAGTTCTCTGGTGATGATGCAAGAGGATGGGTGTTTAGGTGTGAGCAATTTTTCTTGATTCATCAAGTTCCAAAGACAGAGAAGGTAAATCTCATAGCAATACGTTTGTATGATAAGACTTTGTTATGGCACGGGCAATTTGTTAAGACTAATGGGTTACCTGTGAGTTGGGAAGTGATAAACAGACAGTGTTAGCAAGATTTGGTAATGTGTATGATGACCCCATGTCTAAGTTAAAAATTTTGAAATATGAAAATAGTGCTAGGGAGTATGAGGATGCTTTTGATAATTTGTTAAGTAGAGTGGAAACTCCTCACTGCCATCTATTCTCTCTCTAAAAATGCGATCACCATCATCTTCATTGAATATTTAAATTAATCACTGCCATCTTCACCTCCTCACTCCCCGATACAAAACCACACTTACCGGAACACCAGCAGTCCACCCACGCGCTCTCACGCGCCACCTAATCGAGGCGGAATTCCCGGGTTTTTCCAGCGATTTCCCGGCGTTCCCACGCTGCCACGACCAACACCGCCCGCGAGTGGGGCCTCCTCACACTTTTCCGAGCTTGATCAAGTTACGCCGCTGCTACAGTCCCCGACGGTCGCCGGAAACCGTCGCCACTGCCGCCGCCGGCCGCTTTCTGACCATCGGAAAATTCCGGCAGAGC
This sequence comes from Artemisia argyi, assembly GCA_030686995.1. Lineage (NCBI taxonomy): Eukaryota > Viridiplantae > Streptophyta > Magnoliopsida > Asterales > Asteraceae > Artemisia > Artemisia argyi. The sequence goes on from CM060689.1 coordinate 71,336,346, forward strand.
TGAGCTTTTTACTTTTTATTCTTTCTACTTATTGCTTGGCTACTTTACTATTCTTTGCTCTCCCTTTTTGTTGTGTGCTTGCTTTTGGGATATTGTGTTCGCTGGTTGTTGTTTGTTGTTGTTTCTTTCCTTATTACTTCGTTGCTTCCCTTCTTTTTGCTAGTCTCCCCCTTTTTGCGTTGGTGCCTTGCTTTGTTGTAGTGTGTAGGGATTAGGATTGACCCCTTGGTTAGTGATGGTCACTTGAGGTCATGTCCCGTCGGTTCGGGCGGGGTAGGCGAGGTAGGAGGGCTAGACGGTGTAGGCGGTGTAGTTGGTTTAGGCGGGGTTGGCGGGTCTAGGGTGGGTAGGGGTTCTGCTAGGGTAGCGTCGGCTCGTAGGATTAGAGTGGGTAGTTGGAACGTGGGGTCTTTGACCGGTAAGTTCTTTGAGTTGGGCGATGTATTGAGACATAAGGTAGACATTGCGTGCTTCCAAGAGACTAGATGGAAGGGATCCAGCACAAGGGAGGGTAACGGCTACAGGCTTTGGTACTCGGGCTCTAGGTCTGCGAGAAACGGAGTTGGAATTATTTTGGCGGCTTGCCTCAAAGATAATGTAGTGCAAGTGATCAGGAGTAGCGATAGGATCATGGCGATTACGTTGGTTATTGATGCGGAGACCGTTAACATAATCAGCGCATACACACCACAGGTGGGCCGAAGTGAAGTTGAGAAGAGGAGCTTCTGGGACTCCCTCGACGCACTAGTTAGGGAGTGTCCGTCGGATCAGCGTCTCATTATAGGAGGGGACTTGAACGGCCATATAGGAGCGACAGCAGATGGTTACGCGGGGGTCCACGGAGGTTTTGGCTTTGGAGCTAGGAATGACGAAGGTGGATCGATTTTAGAGTTTGCTACTGCTCACGACTTGGTGGTAGCGAACTCTTTCTTCAAAAAGAGAGATGTTCACTTGATCACCTTCCAGAGTGGGGGTCACAACACCCAAATTGATTATCTGCTGGTACGAAGAAGGGAGCTTAGAGCATGTAGGGATTGCAGGGTTTTCCCTGGCGAGGCTTGCTCATCCCAACACAAATTGTTGGCCTTGGATGTACTTTTCAAGAGGCAACAACCTAGGAGAGTATCGTCCAGGTCGCCAAGGATTCTTTGGAAGAATCTGGACGGCGAGGCGGCAGAGTCCTTTAGAGTAAAGGCCGCAGAGGGTTTTGCTACTCGGTCGGAGGACTTAAATGCTGGAGACGCGAACCAGATGTGGAACACTCTTGCCGGCATCATTAAGGAAGCTGCTATGGATTCCCTTGGTATGGCTAGCGGGGTCTCGAGGACCCGGCCGCCTAACAGGGAATCTTGGTGGTTTAGCGAGGAAGTGCAAGCCAAAGTTGCAGTAAAACAATCTAGGTTCAGAGATCTTCTTGTGTGTCGAGAGCAAAGTTGTCAAAATCGCGCCTAAGGCGCGCCTAGGCGCTAAGGCGCACAAGGCGCTAGCCTTGGGGCTTTTTTTGACTCGAGGCGCACAACATGCATGACTCCCCAAAAAAGCGTGCGCCTTTGCGCCTTGGGGGATTTTTGCGCCTAGGCCATATTTTGCGCCTTGAGGTTTTTTTTTTTTTTTTTTTTTTTTTTAAGATATAATACATGGGCCTTTTTAAGTCATAGGTGAGTATTTATATGATTTGTAAATTTGAATTGATTTTATATTTATTTTATTGATTGAAATTTTCTTTAATAAGTTATTTTGTTTCATTAAGTATTTTTTTACGACATATTATCATGAAAATGTAGCATTGTGCATTGAATATTAATATATTGCTTGCTTGATATTTTGGTTAAATTGTGAGCTTTGTTAGATGTAAGCTACAAGTGTAAGACACAAGCATATTTAGTCTGATATGGATTTTAATTTCTATATAGGCCATCATGCCAAAGAGTTGATCCGTTTTAGAAGTGACAACCGATCCATTTTAATATTTATAATGGCAATATGTGTTATGCATTAAGTATTTTAATGTTATTTTGTATTATTTAAGCTACATAAATGGTTACATATGTTATAAAAAATTTAATGCTTTTAGTGCGCCTCGCATTCATGAATCCCGCGCCTTGGAATGCGCCTCGACTCGAGGCTCTTTGGCCCCCTTTGCGCCTTAGTGCGCCTTGAGCCTTTCAGAACACTGGTCGAGAGGGACAGCAAGCTGACATTACCGCCGCAGAAGAGAGGTATAAAGTAGCTAAAAGAGAAGCGAAAAAGGCAGTAGCGCAAGCGAAGGACAAGGCGTATGAAGATCTGTATAAGAGATTGGACTCCAAAGAGGGGGCTAACGATATATTCAGGATTGCTAAAGCCCGAGAGAGAAGGAGGGATTTAGGTAATGTAAAATATATAAAAGATGAAGGTGGGCGAACCATTGTGAATGAAGATGATATTAGGAAAAGATGGATGGAGTATTTCTCATCTCTTTTCAACGAAGGAAGTTCCGTAGGAAGTACTGAGGGAAGCGGGGAGGATGAAAACCCTAGCCAACGGCCAGAGTGTTACTATTCGAGGATTAGCCAACCGGAAGTGAAGGTTGCACTACAGAAGATGGGAAGAAACAAAGCAGTAGGGCCGGACCAAATCCCCATAGAAGCCCGGAGGTGTCTAGGTGATGAGGGGGTAGAATGGCTGACATGCCTCTTCAACAAGATCTTTTCCGGTGCTAAGATGCCAGAAGAATGGAGACTTAGTGAAGTCATCCCCATATATAAGAACAAGGGGGATGCGCAAGTGTGTGGCAACTATAGGGGCATTAAGCTTCTTAGCCACACCATGAAGCTTTGGAAGAGAGTTATTGAGAGAAGGTTGAGAAGGGAGACGAGGGTGTCTGAAAACCAATTTGGTTTTATGCCAGGAAGGTCATCGATTGAGGCTATTCACCTTTTGAGAAGTCTCATGGAGAAATATAGAGAAAGACAAAAAGACCTGCATATGGCGTTCCTTGACCTTGAAAAGGCATATGATAGCGTCCCACGAGAGTTGATCTGGAGAACGCTTATCGATAAAGGAACCCCAAGGAGATTTGTGAGGGTCATTAAGGATATGTACGAGGGGGCTAAGACCCGTGTTAGGTCCACAGTGGGGACCTCAGAGTTTTTCCCGGTTGAAGTTGGGCTGCACCAGGGATCCGCCATCAGTCCTTACCTCTTCGCTTTGATTCTAGATGAGTTATCTAGAGGGGTACAAGAGGGTATCCCGTGGAGCATGATTTTTGCTGACGACATTGTGTTGGTGGCAGAATTGGCAGAAGGGCTGAACAGCAGACTCGAGCACTGGAGAGAGGCTCTTGAAGACAATGGTCTGCAGGTGAGCAGAGAGAAGACTGAATACCTGAGATGTGATTTTAGGAAGACCAAGTCAGGACACAAGGAAACTGATATCCGTATTGGTGACCAGATCCTGCCACCCAAGGAATCCTTTAGATATCTGGGATCGATGATCCACAAATCAGGGAGGATTGATGAGGACGTAACCCACCGGATTAGAGCTGGATGGGTGAGATGGAGGGCGGCGTCGGGAGTCCTTTGTGACAGGAACGTCCCCTTAAAGTTAAAGGGAAAATTCTATAAGGTGGCGGTTAGACCTGCTATGTTGTACGGGTCCGAGTGCTGGCCTATCACCAAGGTCCAAGCTAACAGGGTAGAGGTGGCAGAACTGAGAATGCTAAGATGGACCTGTGGTAAAACCTTGCTTGACATGATCCCGAACGGAGTTTTTAGAGCTAAACTCGAAGTCGAGAATGTTATCTCGAAGATGAGAGAAGGAAGATTGAGGTGGTTCGGTCATGTCAGGAGGAGGTCACAATCAGCACCAGTTAGAAAAGTCGAAGCGCTTGTTGTAAATGGAGTGAGAAGAAGGGGTAGACCCAATCTCAGGTGGGAGGATAGACTTAAGCTCGACATGAAGGAGCTGCACTTGTCCGAAGACATGACCTCAGATAGGAAGGTGTGGAGAGATAGAATTAGGGTTTGCGGGTAGTCCCAGCTGGGGGCTTTGTAGGTTTAGGGGTTTTTTTTTTTTTTTTTTTTTTTGCCTTTGTTCTAGGCCCCTTGCGTTGCTTGTGCCTTGCTTTTTGTTGCCCCCTAGGTTTGCCTGCTTTGTCTTGCTTTTGCTTTGCCATAGCTATAGGCCCCGTGCGTTTTTGTTTGTGTTTCTTGTTTTTGTTTGCCTTGCTTCTGCTTGTTGTTTACTGCCCTATTGCTCTTTTTACTTTTCCTTTTCACCCGCACACCTACACATGCCGGAGGTCTCATTGGAAGCAGTCTCTCTATTCCTGGGTGTATCCTGGGGTAGGGGTAGGACCTGTCTACATTCTACCTCCCCCATACCCTGCTCCAGCGGGATTGGGTTCATTGTTGTTGTTGTAGTTAAGTAGAGTGGAAGTAAGTGAGAAACATGCCATTAGCTTGTTTATGGGAGTTACAAGCTGAAATTGAAATGGAAGTTAGGATGTTTAAGCCTAAAACACTTCTTGATGCCTATTGTTTGACAAATCTGCAAGAAGCAACATTGAATGTTGTTAAGAAGAAGAGTAGAATGCCTTTTACTAGTGATAGTGGTACATACAATCAGGTAATAACAAGTAACCAGAACCAAAGCCCTTATTGACTTTGCCAAACACTAGTTCGGTGGGAGTAAACCAGAAACCAAACACTCCATATGTTAGGAAACAATTGTCTCAGGAGGAATATGCAGAAAAAAGAGCCAAAAACTTATGTTTTTACTGTGAATAGAAGTATGTCTCAGGGCATAAATGTGTTGGGCAATTGTTTTCACTAATAGTACTGCCTGATGAAGAGGGTAGGAGTTTGTGGAAGAGGCGGACAGAGTTGATACTAGTATAGATGAAATGTAACCACAAATTTCATTAAATGCATTGACTGGAACTAATAATTTTCAAACTATGAGAGTCATGGATACTGTGGGAAAACATGTGGTGCATATACTAGATTGTAGATCAACTCATAACTTTTTAGATAAAACATGGCTCGGAAGTTGGGTTGTCAAATTAGACTCACTGGACGATTAGCAGCTACAGTGGCATATGGAAATAATATTGGAAAGTACTTCTGAATGTAAAAAATTTACATGGGAGTCTGGGAATACCAGTTTCACTACCAATGTGATGCTTTTGCCTTTGGGGGTTGTAAGATGTTTTAGGAATACAATGGTTAACCACATTAGGAGATGGAAGGTGTAATTTAATTTCTAGGGATGACAATTCCTGACACGACACGAAACACGACCGAGACCGACACAAAAATAAACAGGTTAGGTTGGTCGACACGACTGACCGGTTTATTAAATAGGTTAGGTTCGGGTTAAGATTGTCAACCCAATTTCAACCTGTTAACCCAATTTCAACCTGTTTAAAAATACGTTTTAAAAAATATATATATATTAGAAGTTATATGCCTAGTTTCATTATAATAAGACCTAACTATTTCGTGTCTGTGTCTTAAGATATATCATTGATTTTTGAAATATTTTATAATAATAAATACCTATATCAAAATATTTATCTTGTTGCTTAAAACGGTTTCTAAAATACACCTTATTATATTTAATATGTCCCATTATTCACATTCAGATTATTAACTCGTCAACACGACTAACCCACTTAATAACCATGCCAGGGTTAGTGTTGAACTTTTCTACACGAGCAACTAAGCTGGTCAGGTTTGGGTTGAGATATTTGAACCCACCAACCCGGACACGACCCAAATTGCCACCCCTAGACTAATCTTAAAGGAATTGAAGATGGAGTTTTAAGTTTGAAGGGAAGAAGGTGTCAATTAGAGGGACTCATAAGTCTACTTTAAATTGGTTCGGTGATAAAAGTTCTGAAAAAACTGTCAGGCAAGCTATGCAAGAAGAGTTCTATTCAATGGCTTTGTGTGTTTTCCCAAGCGGAGTTCCATTCAATGGCTTTGTGTGTTTTCCTTGAGTATGGATACCTCATTAAGGATTGAAATGTTGAAGGAGCATTTGTCAATCCAAAAGGCATGACTAAAAACTCATAGTGTCCCTCATGAGTTATGAATTTTGTTTTAGCAACATCATCTTCACTCATTCTAATATGATGATAGCCTGACCTTAAGTTCAATTTAGTAAATAATTTTGCCCCATTTAGTTCATTTTTCAACTCTTCTATTATTGGAATTGGAAACTTGTCTCCCGATGGTCTGCTTACACACGCCAAGTATTGTCTTTTCTTGACTATTACAATAGGTGATGCAAAAGGACTTTGATTTTTTTTAATCACTCCAGCTTCCAATAATTCTTTCGTCATACTCTCAATAGCATCCCTCTGAGTTGGTGGATCTCTATAGGGCCTGATATACACTGGCAAGGCTTTATGCACCAATGGTATTTTGTGATCATGTCACGTGTGGGGAGGCAATTTAGTAGGAACATCAAACACATCTACATACTCATCTGGCAGTGTCTGAATTTGAGTAGTCATTGGTGAAGTCACTCCTTCTAACTTAATACAAGTAGCTGCGGCCCTTAAGAAAATTCACATGGGTATTCTTTGATGATATACTCATATATGGCCGGTGTTTGGAAGAGCATGTATGTCATCTAAAAATGATTAGAGATCATGAAAACTCACAAGTTATTTGCTAAGCTCAGTGAGTGTGTTTAGGACTAATCAAGTGGAGTATTTGGGACATTCTATTTTTGAAAAAGGGGTGGCCACAGATTAAACTAAGTAAGATACAAGCTATGGCTAATTGGCTTGTTCCTAACAATATAAATCAGTTGAGAGGATTTTTGGGGTTGACAGGGTATTATAGGAGATTCATTAAAGGTTATGCACTTGTAAGCAAACCTTTGACTCAGTTACTGAAGAAAGGAGAATTTGTTTGTGCATGCACAAACAGCTTTTGGAGCCTTGAAACAAACCATGGTAAGTGCACGTGTGTTGAGGTCACTTGATTTTAACAGAGAGTTCACTATAGAGACTGATACATCGGGGGGGGGGGGGGGGGGGGGGGGGGGGGGGGTTGCCCTTACTTCAAGAAAGTCATCCAATAGCTTTCTTATCTGCCAACACCAAACACCCGTTAATGTCCACATAAGAGAAGGAATTCTTAGCAGTAATTCAGGCATTCGAAAAATGAAGAGGGTACTTATAGGACAAGTACTTTTAAGATAAGAACAGACCATTCCTGTTAAAAATACGTGTTGGATCACAGGATGTCTACTCCAGTTCAACTCAAATGGTTACCAAAACTTATGTGCTTTGACTATGAAATTGTTTATAAGAAAGGGGTGGATAATGTAACTGTTGATGCCTTATCTAGAATGCAAAATCCTGCTCAATTTTTGAGTATGGTTAGCACTTCTGTCATTTCTAGTTTTCTACTGATCTATATCAAAGGGTGGTGGAGAGTTAGGAACGAGATCAATCTTTACAGGCATTGATATCTAAGTTGCAGATAATCAGCGGAAAAAGGGTAAACCAATAGTAGGCAACAATGGGGATTTAAGAAATGAGTTGTTAGCTCAAGTTCATGGAGACCAATAAGAGGGCGCTCAGGAGCTAAAGTTCTCACTCACAAACTTTGTTTTATGTTTTATTAAACGAAGATAAGGAAAGATGTTAAGCAATTTGTAAGGGGTTGTGATGTGTGTCAAAGATTTAAACCAAATTTGGAAGCTTATCACCTTTGCCTATTCCTTACGGTATATGACAAGCATTTCTATGGACTTCATTAAATGACTCCCCAAATCACAAGGTAAAAATGTTATCTTTGTGGTACTTGACAAGTTGAGCAAATATGCTCATTTCATGGTATTGTCACATCCTTTCTTCGACAACATTTACAAGTTACATGGTTTGCCTGAGAACATTGTATCTATAGGGACAAGGTCTTACTTCAAGAAAGTCATCCAATAGCTTTCTTAAGTAAAACTCTATCTGCTAAACACCAAACACCGGTTAATGTCCACATATGAGAAGGAATTCTTAGCAGTAATTCACGCATTCGAAAAATGAAGAGGGTACTTATAGGACAAGTACTTTTAAGATAAAAACAGATCATTTATGTTAAAAATACGTGTTGGATCACACGATGTCTACTCCAGTTCAACTCAAATGGTTACCAAAACTTATGTGCTTTGACTATGAAATTGTTATAACTTATAAGGGGTGGATAATGTCACTGTTGATGCCTTATCTAATCTAGAACGCAAAATCCTGCTCAACTTTTGAGTATGGTTAGAACTTTCATTTCTACTGATCTATATCAAAGGGTGGTGGAGAGTTAGGAACGAGATCAATCTTTACAAGCATTGATATCTAAGTTGCAGTTGACATCAAATGCTTAAGGTCGCTACACTTAGGACAATCAGCCGAAAAAGGGTAAACTGATAGTAGGCAACAATGGGGATTTAAGAAATGAGTTGTTAGCTCAAGTTCATGGAGACCAATAAGAGGGCGCTCAGGAGCTAAAGTTCCCACTCACAAACTTTGTTTTATGTTTTATTAAATGAAGATAAGGAAAGATGTTAACCAATTTGTAAGGGGTTGCGAAGTGTGTCAAAGATTTAAACCAAATTTGGAAGCTTATCACCTTTGCCTATTCCTTACAGTATATGACAAGCATTTCTATGGACTTCATTAAATGACTCCCCAAATCACAAGGTAAAAATGTTATCTTTGTGGTAGTTGACAAGTTGAGCAAATATGCTCATTTCATGGCACTGTCACATCCTTTCTTCGACAACATTTACAAGTTACATGGTTTGCCTGAGAACATTGTATCTATAGGGACAAATGTCCACTTCTTATCACCCACAGACAAATGGTCAAACAAAGGTGGTCAATAGATGTGTGGAATGTTATCTTTAGGTGTATGACTAGTGAACAACCTAAGCTATGGTGTAAGTGGTTACCTTTGGCTAAATGGTTATGCAATACTAATTATCAAACTGCTATACAAACTACTCCTTTTGAAGCTATGTATGGAAGACACCTCCCGTTCATATTCCTTATATTAGGGGAGAAAGTAAGGTAGAAATGGTGGATAAGACTTTTAAGTGAGAGAGATGTTGCAGAGACATTGAAGTTTCATATTAAAAGGGCACAAGACAAGATGAAATCCCATGCTGATAAGAAAAGAACACACAAAGAGTTTGATTGTGAAGAGTCGGTTTATCTCAAATTGTAGCCTTATAGGCAAGTTTCAGTTAGACAAGGGAAGCAAGTTAAGTTTTCACCAAAGTTCTTTGATCCTTTCAAAGTCATTAAAAAAGTTGGACAATTGGCTTACAAGCCGGAACTACCAAGTGAGTCTCAAATACATAATGTTTTTCATGTCTCTCAGCTCAAAAAGTGCAGACACCAAAGTCCAAACCAACAAGTGGAAGCTTACCTCCCTGTGATAGTCCTGGTGTGTTTATAGAAGGTTGGCTAAGAAAGGCAATGTTGGAGAGGTGTATGTGTTAGTCCAATGGGCCAATGGAACCATTGATAATGCTACCTCAGAATCGAGTTGCAAAAAGCCTTTAATTGTGCATCTTGAGGATAAGATAAATTTTTCAAGGGGAGTGGAATAATAGACATGGAGGCGCACGTGTATAACTCCAACGGCTAATAACTAACTTTTGCACCAAATCCGGTTTAAATAGTTTTAGTTGTTCATTTTGTGAAATAGTTTTGATTTGTAATCTCCTTTTCTCTTGTAATCATTCAGTTCTAAACTTGTAACAAACATTCCACTCCATTGATAAATCAACTAAAGCTTCGTTAATCTGTTTCTTATCTGATCCGTAACGAAACTTAACTGATCCCTATAATGCTTATCATCAAGTCAGGCATGAAACAAATAACATTGCTATTTTACAACCTAAACCCTTAAAAAAAAGAGCAACCCTAAACCATAAACGCTAAACACGATAAAGCCGCTCATATATAATAAAAATAAAATTCTTACAATCTTAAGCTTCTTGATTTTCTTGGGAGGAGAAGAAGATTGGGTTTGCTTCTGGACATCAGGCACTTCGAATCTAATCGGCTTCGATTTTTTCCTTTTACTCTGTTTTTTTTTTTTTTTTTTCACAAAACAAACACCAGATCGATTATTATTTTAAAAAAAATAAGATAATGAAAATGTACATAAACTAATTGATTACCAGTGATGGACGTTGATGAGTTGGATCGGAATTTAGTTTTGGTTCTGTGGTGATTGGACTTGACATGATTTGATAGATTGATTTTTTAATTTTTTGTAATTGGGTTGAATAAAATTAGGGGTTTTAAACGGTGGTGAAATTGGTGAGTAACGGGGGGAGGAGAATGGGGTGGAGATGGAACAACGGCTCTAGTTTCCACGTGTTTTGTTGTTACATAACCTTCTTCTTCGCATGATACTATGCCTATTCTAGTCTAGACTTCCGAATATGGTTTTATTTTTGCAAAATCAACTGTGGTAAAAATATATCGAGATTCTAAGATTCTACTATAATGTCATTTTTTTAATAATCTTTGTAATATTGTTTAAATTTATAAATTATTATATATCATAAATATAAAATTATATAAATGTTTCATAAAAATATTGTTCTAAATTATGAATATAGAATATTTAAGAAGATTAATATGTTATTTTTTAAATTCTATAAAACATAATAAATAACTTTGTAGTTTGTTACTTTGCGGTTCGAAAAAAATAAAATCGGATTGGATTAGATCTTATGATCAAGACTTGCAAAGATACTTTTGTATTACGGTTCGTATAATCTTTCTAATTTTTATAAATA